>JAJLRJ010000010.1:8303666-8447502 GCA_024195265.1 Dendrophyllia cribrosa | reverse complement strand
AAGTTTCTAGCCTAGTAAAATACAAGATTTTTTGTTTTTGTTTTTATCTATTTTAAAGTAAAGTAAATTTATCGATAAAGTTATTCTTCTTTACAGCGTTTTCAGTTGAATGTCGAAAGTAGTTCGCATTTGCTTTCATTTTGTTTTACCATACGATTTGTTTTTACCCTGCTATGTTTGAAACGAATTTTAGAGTGGTTTACAATTGACTCGAAGTAAAATACAAGTAGCCGCCGCCAAGCGCGGGAAAACGCAAGCGAGCAAGTCACGATTGGTGGGTTAGCATCAATTTTGATTCCAATTAAATAATAAATCAAGGGAGATTTTTCCAAAGTATTTTTGCCCTTTAGTTTCGTCTCTGACTTGTCTTCGCATGTAACTTATAATTAGCTTTCGAAAACACTTCTAACAAGAGAAATTAAATTCTCGGTTAAGTTTTAATCCTGGGTTAGCGTTTACAGGCTTTCGAACAACCGGGCCCTGATTGGTTACGAAAGTGGCGCGAGATTTTTTAGCCAATCACAATGCGTAGCAATGCAAAACCAAAGCAATCGCGAAATTACTGTCAATTGTGTGTTACGTATTTTCCCGCGCTTTGTGCTGGTTGCATCCCTTTTGTTCGAGTTCTGATTGGTTCTTCTTCTTCCATTAAACTTGCCTCCTTCACTTTCGTTATGTTGTTTTCGTTCGTTGTGATCGGTTTTGGTTTTACGACTCTCAAAATCAAATAAAACCCGCTCTAAAATTGAACGAAAATGTATTTATATGTGCTGCAGTTTCACACCGGCACAAAACTTGCTCAGAGAAAATTTTTACTACTCGCGAAGAGTCTGACTTTCTTAAAAAAAAAAATGACAGCACACGCAATTTGTACTAAGAATTGTACAACGCATGTCGGACTCATAGGCAAATCAGTTTGCTATAAAGTCATAACTGAAGTTATCGAAAATGAAAAAATAAAAACTGTTTCATTGTAGTCGATTTGACTATGCGGACGGTTCAGATTCGGGGAAAGGGGAATTTAAGGGGGCCTGTACGGCTGAAAGTTAATAATTTACAGAAGTTATTTCTTGTTGCTGATTTTTTGATGAATCATCTCTCTAAAGTCCGACAGGATCTTATTTTCTCTCTTAGATCTTTCTTCGTAATTGAACATGGCGAGTGCTCGTCTGAAAGGAAAATAGGACAACAATTAACTATCTTAACCACTGACTCAAAAGTTAGAACCACCTTGTACAGCATAATAAACAGTACCACAGGAAAGTACTGCTCAGTAGCTTTCATTTGAATGGTCACACTTTAGGATTTCATCCATAGACTCAAAAGTTAGAACCATCTTGTACAGCATAATAAACAGTACCACAGGAAAGTACTGCTCAATAGCTTTCATTTGAATGGTAACACTTTAGGATTTCATCCACAGACTCAAAAGTTAGAACCACCTTGTACAGCATAATTAACAGTACCACAGGAAAGTACTGCTCAATAGCTTTCATTTGAATGGTAACACTTTAGGATTTCATCCACAGACTCAAAAGTTAGAACCACCTTGTACAGCATAATAAACAGTACCACAGGAAAGTACTGCTCAGTAGCTTTCATTTGAATGGTCACACTTTAGGATTTCATCCACTGAATCAAAAGTTAGAACCACCTTGTACAGCATAATAAACAGCACCACAGGAAAGTACTGCTCAGTAGCTTTCATTTGAATGGTCACACTTTAGGATTTCATCCACTGACTCCAAAAGTTAGAACCACCTTGTACAACATAATAAACAGTACCACAGGAAAGTACTGCTCAGTAGCTTTCATTTGAATGATTTTTTTTTTTTAGACCAAAATGTTACGGCCACATAATGTAAACCAATGATTAACAGAAGCTACAGTAACCAGCGTTAGTAAAACTGTAAACACGCACAAAATAACTTACTTTTCATCCGCACTATAAATCTGATTTTCTTTCCTCAGACGAACAGCTTCCATGCGACGATGCCTTTGGAAGGGAAAAACAAAAAATAATTAATAATCAAACACCTCTTGATACCTTATAAATTCCTTGTAAAACAATAGAGATAGAATATTGAGAAAAACGTCTTTTGGAATAGCGTACAGCAACCGTGATCGGCAGGGAAAACCACGTGATCATTATTTTTCCCGCGTTGGACGTGTTTGGAAGTCAACAGGTGTAGCTAGTTAGGGCAACTTGAAAAAAATAACAGCCTTTTTTTTCATCAAGAAAACTAAACTAAACTTTTATCTAAGTGTTTCTTTCCCCAAGGAAAGGGTCCCATTCCATTTTAAACTAAAAAAAAAATACAGTAAGCTGTGCATAATCCACTTCATTATTTCATGTTTTTTTCTTCTTCGGTTTATTGCAGCTTCTTGGGCATTTTTCTACCTTTTGTTAGCCTTAAACTATTATTTGAAGTTTAATCGGATTTGAAAAAAATTCTGCACATTAAACAAGACGTAAAAGTAGCTTGAACCTTACCTGCTTCCACTCATAACATAGCCAGAAGTTTCAAAAGTAGCGATTTCATTGCTCGTGAGACCAATTTCGCCACGACGAGGTATTCTCTTTCCTTCCTTGACATACTGCGCCATGGCTTCTCCTTCGCCGGGCAACAGTGCGCCACCAAAGCTGAGGACATAACAACATGTTAGAGTTTAGACGTATGCTAAAAAGTAAGTTTTGTTTCCTTTACATCCTCAATGTTCCCTGAGGCAAGGAGACGAGAACGTCGAAAAAATTACGCGCGTTTGACAGTTTAATTGGTAAAGTAACATTTTTGCACGTTCGTTAAAAAGTTTCAATGACCAAAGTAACATTTTGCACGTGCGCTAAAAAGTTTAAACGAGCAAAATAACATTTTTGCACGCGCGCTAAAAAGTTTAAACGAGCAAAGTAACATTTTGCACGCGTGTTAAAAAGTTTAAATGAGCAAAGTGACATTCTTGCAGGTGCGTTAAAAAGTTTAAATGAGCAAAGTAACATTTTTGCAAGTGCGTTAAAAGTTTAAATGAGCAAAGTAACATTTTTGCGTGTGCGTTAAAAAGTTTAAATGGGCAAAATAACATTTTGCAAGTGCGTTAAAAAGTTTAAATGAGCAAAGTAACATTTTTGCAGGTGCGTTAAAAAGTTTAAATGAGCAGAGTAACATTTTTGCAGGTGCGTTAAAAAGTTTAAATGAGCAAAGTGACATTTTTGCACGTGCGTTAAAAAGTTTAAATGTACAAAGTGACATTTTTGCACGTGCGTTAAAAGTTAAATGAGCAAAGTAACATTTTTGCACGTGCGTTAAAAAGTTTAAATGAGCAAAGTAACATTTTTGCAGGTGCGTTTAAAAGTTTAAATGAGTAAAGTATCAATTTTTGTTTTGCATCAAACAAAACAGCGGTGAACTGTTATACGCGCAAACTTTAATCCGTTTTCGTACATGCAAAGTGTAACATGGAAGATGGAAGATGGAAGAAGGGGGCGAAACTACTGAAACGAGGAGCTACCAGGCAATAATTTACTTTATCAAATGACCCGTCAGCCCTGCGAACCTTTTCTTTGAAAAACCATTGATGAAAGTCCCGAATGAGGGCCGTACGCATTTGCGCGAGCGGGGCCGGAAAAAGCCGTACGGCCCTACTACAAAAGCGGGTGGCCTCGCGCTTTAAGATTTCAAGTAATTTTGTCTCCAAATTGGTCATATGATAAACTACTTATTGACTAAGTAAAGGTCGGGCCGGAAGGGAAAATATTTGGCTCGAGGCCATGGCGTACGGAGACCGAGCGCACCGGCCCTCCCACTTAGTCAATAAGTACATAGCATTTGGTAACACATCGACTGGATACCACGAAAATGATCTTGGCTACAAAATGACACGGCTGCTCGTTCCTACTTTCTTTGCCTCCGTGTGAAGCAAAGGAGATAGGAGACGCCTATTCGGAGATCCCTACTCGGAGGCCATCAAACGAGTGGATTCATCAAATTGTCCTTACTCTCTGATATCCTGACTGGCTGCATCTTGTATGAGCGGCAAAGGTCCAACGGTAGCATTATCTACTTCATTGTCTTGGTCTAAAGGATAAAAACAAGGAATAAATGACAATTCATTGAAAGTGTAGGCATATGGTCCCATTGCATTTTAATTGCCGACTGAACCCCTCTGCACCCAGATGTACTTGTATAAAGGGAAGTATGGTCATCAAATAACAGCCTGTCCCAGGTTCCAGCGGGGAAAAGAAGGGAATACTTGGGAGAGGAGGGGGGGGGGGGGGGGGGGGGGGGGGAGGAGGGGGGGGGGGACGTGGGGGGGGGGGGACGTTCCCTTGCCTTGCTTTCTTTCCTCCTATCCCTTATGTTGGCACTCGCAATATTTTCCTTCACGTGCCGCCTATCCTACCCTTCCCACTATCTGAACGCCTGGACCTATCCCCCTCCGTCAACACTCGCACTATTTTCTTTCACGTGCCGCCTATCCTTCGCTCCCCAATATCTGAACCAATGAAACAGGCTCATCAAATGAAAGCTACTAAGCACTTCCCTATCATGCTACATGTATTTAATATGCTGAACAAGGTCGTTTTATTGTTTGAGTCTGTGGACGAAATTCTCAATTGTCACCAATCAATTGAAAGCTACTGAGCAGCGCTTTCTTGTGGTGCTACATCATGCTACATGAACATGTCAATCCCCATATATTTAATATGCTGTACAAGGTCGTTTTATTTTACGAGACTGTGGACGAAATCCTCAATTGGCGCCAATTAAATGAAAGTTATTGAGCAGTACTTTCCTGTGGTACTGTTTATTATGCTGTACAAGGTGGTTCTAACTTTTGAATCTGTGGATGAAATCCTAAAGTGTGACCATTCAAATGAAAGCTACTGAGCAGTACTTTCCTGTGGTACTGTTTATTATGCTGTACAAGGTGGTTCTAACTTTATGAGTCTGTAGATGAAATCCTAAAGTGTGACCATTCAAATGAAAGCCGTTAAACAGTACTTTTTTCTAGTACTGTGAACTTTTAGATGATGGCTGCGCAGGTTGTGGCCTCTGTTCTTCTTGATTTTTTTATATATTTTTTTATTAAAAATCTTGTAATTAGATAACTGTAGATGCTTTATATATTACTGTATATAGTTTTTAGTTTGTAAATTTTTCTTTAATTGGTGTCCCCAAATTAGTAAGGGATTTTTTTTCCGTAACTAGATGGCTTTTTACACTTAAATAAAGTTTCTATTCTATTCTATTCTATTCTATTCTATTCTAGTACTGTTTGTTGTTCAGAGCTATAAATAATTAGCTATAGTAAGACAGTATCCACGATTAGTGTACCACTAATACAAATTACATATTTTAGCTAAACATTCCTACTAAAGGATTAATACATGTACGTTTGTGCAAAGTTCATTCTCTTACTGTACAAACCTTTTTTCTTTTCAATCCAGGCCTCTTGCCATTCAACATCAGCATCCTCTTCTGTAAGAGACCCCAAAAAACTCAAAATAAACAGGACAGCTACACCCCCTAGGACTTGTTTAATGTCTGGCCTTAAGAAATGAATGTACAACTTTTGAATTTGATGGTGGAAGTTTTGCTGTGTGCATTGCAGGGTTTTAAATCATGTTTCAAAATCCAACAACATATTTAATAGCCTCACATGCAATAAACATGAGAAAGTTGTAGACTTGCAGTGCTGGAAATCACTTTTCTTACTTAGAAGGAGATGTGTCCTTCAAACCTCCATTTTGACATTTTACAACCATCATTTTGGACTTTCCCTGAGACGCAATCTGTTGGCATACATGACGTGCTGTAAGAAGTTCTGTGGTTTGCAATGCATTATAAGGTGATTTCAAATCACAGTTTATTTTTCTGAATTTTCTTGAATCAAGAGAACCTTTAAAGTAAAATAAACGGTACATACATGTACAGATGTATAAACATGGCACCAACCCTAACCATCACTTTCAACAGAAAACTGTTACTCCTACATGTAGTTTAAAGCCAATTACAAAACTCAGGTTCATTTCCAAAATTCTATCACACTACCTGAAACAGAACGGGAAACTTGCATTGTGTCACAGTTTTAGAAATACACTTTCCAATGTTACATGTACAGTGTACATCCTACAAACTGAAACTTGATTTGCATTACAAGTTATTGAGCGAATTACACCAAAGTCCAAACTTCTTAATACTGTTCTCAAATTCAGTTCATTCTGTTACCTTCAGATTCATCTTCACTATCAGAGTTTGATTTGCGCCTTGCCTTTTTCTTACGATGCTTTTTGCTGAAAAGAGATAAGTCAGAAAACCATTTATTCTGTGTAAATTAGTTTACTGTATAGTTACAGTACATGTAGCTTAACATTAAGCAGCCCTGCATTTATCTTACGATAAACATAATATTTATTTATTTATTTATTTATTTATTATTTAACCATCTTAGGTCTGAAATCAGAATACGCCAACAAAACTATCTTGTAAACAATCGCACACACCAAAAATTTTGCAGGTACACATAGTCAAAGTAGCGACTTCTTTCCATATTTTACGGGAGGAATAGCTGCAATATTTAGAGGTACACTGTACATGTATATGCAGCCCTTAATAGTGTATTGTTAATTCCATTATTTTGTAAACAGGTCAACATATACAACCTATACATTATATAGCAGTATACATAAAAATCTAGCAAAAGTAATTCAGACCAAACAAATCAGATTGTATGACTCAAATCATCCGGACCATGCATAGAGCAGATAGTGATAATAATCATGAATAAATTTTCGTACCTTTTCTTCTTGTGGTGTGATTTTCTTTTCTTTTTCTTGCTGGACTTCTTCACCCTTTTACGCTTTTTTTCATCTTCGCTGGTCTCATCTTCACTATCACTGTCAGCTATAGAACAAAACCAAAAATTCATCATTAGTATTACTGCGTAAAATAATGTAAAAACGATCTCTGGCTAAAAAGTTATAAAAATTCGAGCTTTCAGGCTGCCTGTAAGGCATTCTGTTTTTATCCTTCAAAGACTGCAGTACTGGCAGCTAAAAGCTCAGATTTTAATAACTTTTTAGCCAGAGAATGCTTTTATATTTACTCAATATGATTAAACCTGGCTATGGTTCTTAAATTTTCTTACATTAGTGTTACTGGTAGTTACATTATACACTATAATCGCAACAATAAAAAAAATGTTGATTGCGAATGGTCATCCATGTGCCTATTTGTTACCTAACTGGCACATCATCATGTGGGTGTCCAAAATTTTACAGGTATCCAATTACAACTTTTTGTTGGCTGTAATTGGACACATAAATGTACACTTCTTGTCATACAATGCAGGGGTAATTTATTGCACTTGTATATCTAAATCGTTCTCATACTACATGTCCTACATGCGCTTGGCCATTTGAAATTACAAGCCTGATTACTCCCTGGTTTGTACTCTGCACAGTCCAACTACTATTACTAAGCATCAAATGATTGGGCGGTCTGAGTTTCAAAAGTAATTCCGCGATTGCTTTACTTTTCAGGCACTCAGGACCCTTAGAGAAACTTTATATCAAAATGCCTGGGTAACCCTGCAATGGACTAACACCTCATCTGGGATGAAAATTCCAAACCAATACACAATACACAATACCTTTTTTCTTTATTCCATTAGATGCTACAACCATCATCTCTTCATCAGAACTGCCAATGAAATAAGACAGGTAATGTAATGCATTGTACTAACTACATTTTGATTAATATTCTGAGGCATAAGGCAGCAAACCAACAGCCACACAGACTATGGTTCTATAGTAAATCAGTTCTTATTCATGGAGAGCTGCTTATAAAGGGACTGTACCATGCCATGCGCATGCTTGCAAAAAATATTTCCATTGCTTGGCTAAAGTCATTAAAGATTCTAAAAAAACAATTTGTACAAATTAAATAAGTAAGAAACACAACGAAACACTTTCAAATAAAAAAATTGGGAATGGTCAATGCTATGTTACGCAAGTTAGTAATTTATCCTACGGGTCAACGATAAATTCGCTTTTAAATTAGCACTTGTAACTGCTATCAATTTCAATCATCCTCAAAATGAAGCCATCTGCACTTGAAAGAAAAAAAATGGTTTCTTGAATTTTAATGATATAGCCAAGATCAGTTCAAGTTTGATTGTAAAAAATGATGAATGATTACTGGTAACAAAACAAACATCATACTCAACTTTTACAAGTTGTCACAGCATTCCTTCATAAAAACATAGGGGGGAAGGGGAGGAGAGGGTATTTCTAAATTTCATATTTTGGCTGAGAGGAAGGGTGCTTATTCAAGGGGGTGGGGGAGGAGTGCTTATAAAGGATTTATGGCATTTAGTGGGATTGGGGATTGGAAGCCTCCCATTAAACATCCCAGCTCCTGTTCTTTCTGACTCATGACCCCAACGAAAGCTCTCAAGAAAGATCCATAAAATCTTTTAAGATCTTCAGTGACATTCTTTGAAGTGGCAAATTTGTGCAAAGAAGAAGACATACTCAGGAGGTGCTTCTCTGGGAGACAAACCCCAAACTTCAATGACTCCTGATGAACTGATCTCTTCACGTGCTTTCCTACGCCTGTGAAAATACAAATAACATTGGTCAGTATTGACTTAAGTTATTGTAAATTTAATCTGAGTTTAGTGTCCTACAAAGCTATTGAGCAGCCTTTCATCATGCTGTACAAGGTGGTTCTAACTAATTCTGTGAATGGAATTTACAAGTGTGTCCTTTCGAATAAAAGCTATTGACATAAATGAGCAGTATTTCCTATGGTGCAATTTGTGTTGCAATGTATTCAGCTACTTCAATATACGTTGTCTGAAGAATTCCAAGACCACAAGGCATTGTGTGTTTTCATGCAGAATGTGGTCACGGTTATACAATACAACTTTTACCAGGGTTAATTTTAAATAACAAAAGCCACAGCATGCTTAAATTTAATTTTTGCGGAGCACTCGCCGGGCCAAAGGCCCGGATGCGCAGCCCCATACTCCTAGAACCCATGCTCGACATTTTTCATGGTCATTGCCAGCGGAATGTTTCGCGGGCGGCGTCTTTACATGTGTGTCCGTCCGAGCATTGGGCAGGGCTAATTCGCGGGCACGTATGACGTTGCAAAACATGCGCATATGACGCCACACGCGCGGCTACACAGCCGTCAGCTCGGTAAATACTTTTTAAAGTTTTAAAAAAGTTGGATCTTTCGCAGTGTTTAGCTAAGCAGTAAAGTCGTTACTTCCCTACATTTTTTCGCGGTTTGCTACTCAAGACAGGGATACTAGTTAAGGGATACTCAGAAGCTGCTTTAGTGGAAGAAGAAGAGCTTTCGGGGATAAAATCTTGCTTCGAGGAACCCTCATACGTTTTTATCAATGCAGGAGCAATGCAGGGAGATGCCTTGTTTTTATTACGGATTTCAGAACCAAAGAAGCGGAGTTTTAATGAATTTCCAAGCAGTCCAGTGACTTAAAGGTAAAATAAATCACATTTTTCGATGGGAATTATTTTATGTTGATATCAATTTTTGATTGACTTTTACTTTGTGTTTTCTTAGGTTTTGGAAACCTGTTTATGAAACGTGCTCAAATTAAGTCGTGTTGTTATCTTGAATTTCATCGAGGACAGCTCTGCCTTGATGCACTATTAATGGAACGTGTTTTACTTTTAAACATAAACTAATGAAGATTTGAATAAAATTATTTAAAAGAAGATTGTGTTGTCCATTTTTATGTGCTTGTTCATTCATTACATAGATTGAAAAGCGATTTTTAATATGTAAACAAAACAAGACTTAGATTTTCTGTCTTCACTCGCGTCGCCTTGTGCAAATATGTTTGTGTATTTTTGCAATTTTGATTTCCAAATCAGTTTCTTGGGCAATTTTTGACAAACAAAAACTGTATTTTATTCGGAAAGTAGTCGTACCTGTTATTCTAGACAGAGAAAAGTTGTTTTTGTGAACTTTTCTACGGTCTAAATGTACTATGCAGACGGTCGGGTAATAAGTCTAACTGTTTTTTGAGAATTGCTAAAATTGAAAAATAGCCCGGTCGTCAATCTTAATTCTTGTGCTTCCGACCTTTCACCTTAGTTAAGTTTCACCTTAGTTAAGCTTGTTCATAGTGCTACACTGTTAGGCTCTGCCTATCTATATATATTATCTAGAAAAAAAAAACCTACATGGAAAGTAGGGTTGATTGGTTTCTCAGGTAAACCAATGCATGAATAATGAGTTTTGACAGCAAGTGCATGCTTTGCATGCTCTTGCTGTTGTTTTCATGCTTATGAAAATGCGAATTCTCAAATTGTTTTGTGCAATTAAGGTTTAATTTATTCAAAAAGGGACCATGGCTAAGTATGCCAGCTCCAATCAGTGATCGCCTTAGGGTCAATGATTTAAAAGTCTGCCGTGTTGTGACCGATACGCCAGGCGATACGGTTTAAGCAAGATTAGCTGGACCCATGAAGCCTTGCGGTCTTGGAATGTACCTGAATGCACAATTTGATCTTCAGACAACTTTTATTGAAATAGCTGTATTAATTACCAGTATTCCCAAGAGGTAACTAACAATATAAGACAACTGTTCAAATTTTACTTTCAATATGCATTCTTTGGTTAAGAGATGTGTTTGTCAAGTAGCTTGCATAGCTGATATGGCTGTATTGTTTGCACAACGGCAAAAGCTTTGGCGTTGAAGCTGGCATAAGCGACAAAAGCTACAACAAGGAGCAGCCTTACGCCATTGCCAAAAAGAGGGTGAGGGTGAGGGTAAGGGTTAGGGTAAGGGTGTAGGCGAGGGCAAGGGTAAGTGAGAGTAAGGGTGAGGGTGAGGGTAAGGGTAGAGACGAGGGCTCTAATTCTGGACGCTTTTGCACTTACAGTTTCATTGATGTAGCTTTAGTTCCGTCTTAACTTTGGAAAGTATTGACAAGTCTGAGGGTTGTAATTTTAATAAAACAATGGTAAAAAAACCCGATTATTTGCTGTACTTATAGGGTTAGGGTCATGAGAAAGAAAGGAAATATTGATGTGAAAAATAAAATTTTTTCTATACTCGTCAAAAATATTTTCATTCAGTTTTGACACAATGAAAGAAATAACAGCGGGTTTGTGGCTTGTGACCAAATTGCTTCCTATTTGATATTAAACAGTCAAGCTTGTTGGAAATACTAAAGTCTAAGCTCAAATGCTGGCTATACTACCAAAAACGCAGAAGCTTAAATTAACAACTAGCTCTGTTTGCAACGATATTCCAGAAAAAGGAGTTTAATGATAGTAAATTAACGAATAATTCACCTGAAAAAAATCGTTTGGATTTTATTTGTAGCTTACGAAAAACACGGAACAGCAAATGCGAATTGTCCGGAATTATAGCCTTCCTGGAGTTAGAGAAACATACTGTAAGAGTGATTTTCCATTTTTACACGAGAAAAAAATACTAAAAGTGCTTTTGAACTCATCTTTTAATCTGTTTTGTTCAAAGGCAATGATCACTACTTACAATGGCATTACTAAACTGATCGCTGGTAGTTACCTTGATCGATAATGATATCAATCAATGTAACTGAAGCAAAACATAATGCCTGCATGATTTCGGCCCACCTAAAGAACAACAACTGTTTTGTATATAGACGTTTAAGTCACAAAATGGTATACAAAACCACATTCAAGTAAGTGACAAAACTTACAAACTGAAACAAAATGTTACACCACCATGAGTTTAGTCAGCAGTCACTAAAACACAGGCTATTATTTAGTCAACAAAGTCACCAAACATACAAAATACATGAAAAAGCTGACAAATGTGAAAGGGTGCTTTCAAAAGCAATCACTCTAGCTCTGTAATTTTGCCATCCATATCTGTCAGACCTGTCTTCCCTTTAGCACCACCCCCCCCCCCCCCCCCCCCCCCCCCCCCCCCCCCCCCCCCCCCCCCCCCCCCTCCCCTCATGCTTACCCTCACCCTCGTTTTAGCAACACCGGCGGCCTAAACCCTTTCGCGGCCAATTTTCCTCAAATTTCCTCAAATTATCTCCATCGCCAAATATTTTATTTCCCAAATAGCGTCAGGCGACTATTGTCGTCTTTGGCCACTTATGGTATACCACAGGTACCCCAAGCTCAAGTCATGTTAAGGGAGGAAGAAATGAGTGGAACTAAAACTCGCTGAAAACACTTTGAATCAACCCCAAAACCACTCAATACACCAGTAAACACACAAAGAAGTTCATGTGAGCCATTTTTATTGAAATATTGTTCATAATTTTACGCTCAAATTCGAAGCGAATTTTCCCAATACAAATCCTTCCACGACGTTCAAAACACAACGTGTAAACATCACTTGAGCTTAAGGTACCTGTGGGTATACTGTAGTCGCTTGTGGCTGCGAAAGGGTTTAACCTGCGAGAAAATACTTCCTGCAGGAAAACTCACCTGCCACTCTTTGGTTATAATGCTACTCACGTGTAAGGATTATAATATTTATAACAAAGAAAAACAATCCTAGAAAAATAACCTACTTGTCCATAAAGCTATCAGGAGTGGGTCTTCTTTTTCGTCTGTGATGATGCCTAATAGTTATTATAAACGAAAATTTAATATCACAATACCACAACAAGGCAGATTGTATAACAGTGTCATAATGCCATGCGGTTGCCACTTGAAGAATTATTATTTAAGCTTAGAGTAATTACAGTACGTACTTGTTACGTTCACGGCTTCCACTTCTTTCTCGACTACGACTTCGACTTCGCGATTTCGAGGGCGATCTCGAACGAGAATGTCGACTTCTACTGTGCCCATATCTTGGAGATGGACTGCGGTTTCGCCTCGTTGTAGAATTCTCAACATATCTTGCCATTTTTCACTAAAAATTGCTTGTATAACACTGCATTATTCGTGCGAAAAATACTTCTCGATTTTGGTGGTACCCAGTGCCCTCACGGTCATTTCACAGACCACTTCATGTAATCATACTATGATTTTGTTACCTCCACTTCATGTAGCAGTTTTTGTCGAATCCTGCGGTTTCGATTTTCGATAAAATAATGTCTACGTTTTCGCATGAGTTCTTTTATTTTTTAAATTGAGCAAGTTTCAAGTTTAGAAGCCGAGGAAAAATCGTGATCAAGTTCTCAAGTTCTCTGCCGTTGTATTGATAAATTAGAGGTACTCTCCATGATTACGTACACAAAGTCAAAATAGATAAAGCTTGAAACATTTCTCCGTCTTGGTGCGACTGGCAAGTGCGACTGCCCTTTCTACTATTTTATGGTAGACTACAAAATGATCGTGGGTTCTGGAAATTGACTGCAATGGAAGAATCTTGTGAGCATATAAATACCGCGCAAGGCTGTGATTGCTCATCAAAGCCTTCACCATTTGCCCAGTCTTTAACTGAAATGGACTTTGAGCGAGGAATTTGGCAGGCTGCACTTGATGGCAACGTGAAGCGAATCAGGTCACTTTTAGATAAGGGAGGGGACCCTGATGCACAGGACAGCTCGGGATATACAGCTTTGGTGAGGAAGACAGTTTGCAGAATAGCGTTCCGCCCAGATTCTAAAAATAGAATTGGCGTGCAGCATCATGGGATTGAAATGCATACAAACATTCACAAACTATGCAGGTAGCTACGAAAAAAGCAGGTGCTACGAAGCACTGTTCTTGGGTACAACTCGACAATTATCCACAAGTACAGGAATCGCAAAAACTGTTGTTTCTGAAGCAGCCATTTTGAAATATTTGTCCGCATTTCGATCCCACAATGCAATGCTACCAAATATGATGTCACCTGGGCGGAACGCTAATGAGTTGTTTATGCACAAGAATACCATCCCATGTATTAGTACTTTTATTTAAGCACAACACCCCCTGCCTTATCAACAGGTGCCGGTGTTGCATGGGGAGACAGGGCTGGAGTGCAAGCCAGGCAATCGTAGGAAGGATGCAGAAAATGCGAAGCTCCCCCCCCCCCCCCCCACTCCACCCCAATATGCACACAAAAATGCCTAGCAGATAAAGGTACTAGGGACCTATAAGGGGGGGAGGGGGGGGGGGGGGGGGTGTTGGATTTGAAATTTTTGACTCCAGGATTTTTTGGGGGTAGCTTAAGTGAAGTCGTACATGTATGTAGTGCCTGCGTAGTACGTGCTACAAATGTAGTACAAACAAACTTATATTATTTAATCCCTTCTGGGTATTTGTAAGGTTTGAAAATTCAGCATGGGATTGTTTTGGGTTTTAAAATTTTGGTTCGGGGAATTTTATGTGGTTTTGCTGGAAGCCCTAGGGATTATTTTTGGGTATTGATTTTTGCCCAAATTGACACCCCCCGCCCTGTCACTTTAAATTCAGACGGGTTATCCTGGGTTAGGAACACAAGGGTAGGTTGTTGTCAATCATTCTATTTCTCCGTGTGATTTTTCCTACTAGCATTATGCTAGTCGCAGTGGTCACGACGATGTCTGTCAGCTGCTTCTCGAAAAAGGTGCAGATGTGAATGCTCAAACAAGATCAGGAAAAGTATCATCCCTGCACAGGGCTGCATACGCTGGACACATCAAAGTTGTGAGAATTCTCGTCAAATATGGGGCTTATCCAAGTCTTTGTGACAGTGATGGGCAAACACCATTACATAAGGTACAAACAACCCATTGACTCTAAGAATCATCTAATTAAAAGGTAGGAGACAGGAGTAAAGGAATCATGCCATGGGAAGCAAGAATGGGGGGCAGGGAAAAAATGTTAAGCCTGAATTCTTACTCCACCCCTTCCCAATCAGGGGTAAACTTCTGTTTAATTGTCAATGGGCATCCCAACCATATATGAGTATGCAAAGCTGTCATTAAGGGCCAGGTGCCCCCCTGGCCACTACACTTCTGAGCCCTGATGGCAATAGAACTAATAGAACTGTTTTTTTTTTTCTTGACTACTTCAAATATTAGTGGTATCCCTGTCAGATGCCTGCTTTTCTCCATATAAACAGGCCCAAGTCTGACAGTCGTTTTAATTTGTTTGAATGTTTGCTTCTATTATTTTTTAATTACTGCTTATAGATACATTTTATTCATGCACTAAACCGCTTGTTTGCATTGATTAATTTTCAGGCTGCTCAAAAGATGCAAAAAGAAATTGTTGGACTCTTGTTAGATTTGGACTCTAGTCTTGTGAAAATAAAAGATAAGAATGGAAGAGTATCAGCTGATTTTATACCCTCAGATGAACTGGAATTGCGAGACATGCTAAGGACTAAATAGGCTGTTATTATACACAGTAAACAAGTTAACCACTTCACTCTTCCAGCTCAGTACTCACATACATGTTGTACAACAAATGATGACAGGTGACAAAATAATAGTTATTCAACCCTTTAACTCCCAAGAGTGCCAAACATCGAAATTCAAGAAACATCCCAAACTTCATTTTGTGAAATATTGAAAAACAAATGGTACCATACAAAAGTACTGCTGAAGAGGTTTCATTTGAATGGTCACACCATAGGATTTCATCAGCAGACTCAAAAGTTAGAACAAATGGTACCATGCAAAAATACTGCCGAAGAGGTTTCATTTGAATGGTCACAGCACAGGATTTCGTCCACATACTCAAAAGTTAGAACTACAAGTACATGTTTCCATAATTGACGCTGGGAGTGAAAGGGTTAAAGACCTAAAGGCTACATGAAACTTGATCAGTATCATCATCATCATCATCATCATCATCATCATCATCATTATCGTCATCACCATCACTGATTGCTCCCTCTGGAGCATTAAGGCATTAATGAAAGTTCACATTAAGATACTGTTAAGTTCCAGAAATCCCTCCTATATACAGGGTATACATTGTAATATTATACATTGCATTACATTGTTATAACTGTGGTCAAATGGCAATAAAAACAGCAGCACTGGCATCGAGCCAACATGGTTCATTATTTTCTCTTATTTCTTCCAAGTTCTCTCTCCTTCCTGTATCTCAGAAGCAAGCCCAGTGAAGGGAAACCAACCACAAATGTCTGTACCAGCCACTTGAAACTTGTCACACGTGAGAACATCATCCGCCTACAAAACATGTAACCTTCATAACAGGATAACAGCCGGGTGTAACAATTAACCCTTTAAGCCCTTATGTCAAAATTGAAATTCTCATTTCTTGTCCCTATACATTTCCTATAGAAGTAGTGGGGAGAAATTGTTTGGATATCAAGAGAATTCATCTTGTGTGATCATGTCCTTAATTCTCATGACCTTTTTGATTGATAAGGTATTGATATTACAAGGAGAAATTTGATGCTGATCACTCTTAGGGCTTAAAGGGTCAAGGGGCAGTGTCATGTAGCCTCCTACACAGACATCCTTTGGCCTCATCACGCAATGTTTCCTCCTCTCGGTGGGGGAGGAAAGATTGCGTGATGAGCCCAAAGGATGTCTGACATGTCTGCGTAGGAGGCTAGTGTCATAGGGATTTTGTTTTTTTCCTGTTAATAATATTTTATCAAAACTGTGCTCAATATTTCACTACCTTAATGCTTTTTAATTTGTGGGGTTTAGAATTCATACAAATTGCCCAAAATTGACCAGCTAAATTTCCATAGAGTCAAAGTTAGGTATGTACAAAAAGAGGTCAAAAGGATGCAAAGATATGTTTCAAGCCAACAATAATTTATGGACTTCCTCCTGATGACCCGATCTTAAATAAAGTACCCTTTGGGCAACATGTTTAAACATAATTTGCACTTTGGCGTGTTTGTCTCTCTACATGTAGCTCTCAAAACTTACGTTCTTTACAAATTCAAAGTCATTGGGGTAGCTTACATGATAACCCCAAATCACAAAATTTCAGTGACTTGCATCCTATGATAAAAGTTTTAAGAAAATTCACAAAAATTAAGTGTCTTGAAATACTGGTACCGGTATGTGCTGCGGTTCAAATTTGTAATTGGTTCAAACATTTTCAAACCTGAGTTTAACTTTCATTTTCCTTTATCTTAAATTCATCACATGTACCATACCATATTTACTCTAATAAATACTGCCCTTGAATAACTTGAATGCCGCCCTCGGTTAAATGCAGCAGATGGAAGAAAAATTACCAATAAATGCCGCCCTCAAATAAACGCAGCACCCAATCAGAAGGATGTGGCATTTATTCAAAGATTAAAAGAAAAAAATGACAAGTACGGTACAAAAAAAGTGAGACATTGAACTTTTAACATGTTTCTGTTTTACATTATATTTACAAATGATTTACCGTAATCGTTGTCAGTGATTTAAAAATATGATTTGAAATAAATGCTGCCCTCGAATGAACGCCACCCTTGAATAAACGCCGCATCAGAAACGCTAAAAATTTAATTAATGCCATGGTGTTTAATCAAATAAATACAGTTATCTAAGACAAAGGAAAACAAAAATTAATTTTCAATCCAAAGACAAATTTGAACCACAACACATACACATTAACAAATTCACGTAATAAAGTATAAGATTTGAAGATCCAAGGCTCCTCACCTACAAACCCGGTAAGCAAAGCCAGCTTCCAAGATATGGGCCATTATCATAAATCTGAAACTTGAAGATAAAAAAATACTGCTTCAAATAATGTGCAGCTGTATCAAATGTAAAGAAACCAGAGTTCTTCTTTTCAAGAATTAATTTCAATAATTATTTTTGTAAGCTGTAATAAAATGTAGAAACATCAGAGTTGAATAGGCCAGTGGCACATGTATTTTCAAATTTACATAACATACAAAAGTACCCAAAGTCCTTGAATAAGCACCACTCCTCTCAGCCAAAATTAGAAATAACCACCTCTTTGGAATGAGTGCCCCCTTCCCCCAGGAACATTTTAAAAGTCCTACAGTTGAACCTCAATTAGCCACCACCCCTCCTAAGGTTTCATAGTGAATAGTCCTTTGTCAATTGATCTAAGAATGTTTACTGAGGAGCTAGCATACATTTGGCATGGGATGCAATTGACCTTGAAAAAGGTAATTAAGCCTTTAGCTCTGACTATGTCTTGTACTATATATGTCTAAGTACTTACCCAAGTCGTAATGCTTTTAAATGATTGTTTGTTAAATATTCCAAAACCTTTCCTAATGGTCCCATTGCATGCAAAGGTAGAACATCTACATGGTAGCAAACAGTCTGCAACAGTGATTCAAGAAGTAGAATTGAAAACTAATAACACAAACATAAGCTTTAAAAGAATAACTTATTTAACCTTTTACAGTGCGACATGACTTACTGTGAGCAGCCAACAAACTTTTTACAAGTTAGCTAATCAGAGTGCAAATTCAATTGACGGGTACTCCTCCTCGCAAAGTTGAGCACAATGGAATGTAATCTTGTCACTTTGTATTTATCACAGGAGTGTAAAAGTTAGTTACAAAAAACAAAGATTTTATTCACTTTATTGCTTCACATGTATCCGCCATTATGCAAATAATTATAAGAATTAGCTGCTGATATCATGAAAAAATTGGAAAAAAGTTTGTTGGGTGCTCTTGGTAAGGCATGTCACACTGTACAGTAACTCCCAAGACAGGGCTCGAAATTGCGCCTGTATCGGGCACATTTGCGACTTAAATTTGTCTATTAGTCGCAATTTTTAGACTGTAAAGGAATTGCTGTATTCAGCAGTCTTGTGTCTTACTTGTAACTGGTAGTTGTAATTTTATCCGAAAAATTCTGTGAAATTCACGTTGAATATTGCGTGACTTAATCGTAGTTAATCGGTTCTGGTAGTAGTAGTCAGTTATTTTTTTTTTGCGACTAAAATTTTCGAACTTGCGACTAAATTTTAGGAATTACTCGCAAATTGCGATTGAGAATTTTTTTTAATTTGGAGCCCTGCGAGAGTGCCAAAAATAACAAAAATCTGATCCCAAATTAAGTGACGAGGATGTGCGAATAGGGGCAAAAATCAATACCCAAAAAAATCCCTAGAGCTTCCAGCAAAACCCAATAAAATCCCACAAACCAAAACTAACCCCCCTCCCCCACAAAAAAAAATTCCCATGATGAATTTTAGAAAACAAGGTGTCAGAAATCAGAATCTAGCCCCCATGGGGGGGGGGGGGGGGGGCATTCCATTTTTTTATTTGCACACATGGAAGGCCAGATACTGACACCAGACACCCTAGTTTTTTGCTGTTGGCACCTTTGAAAATTGCATCCAAGGGGTACTAAACTTTGTTGGCTTCTTTGAAAGAATATTTCAACAGCCCCTGTTACAGAGGCCGCCTTACATAGCGGGGTGGGGGTTGGGATAATTTTTGGAATGTCATTAGACGGGACGTCCCCCAACAGGCATGCAACAGGGAATCCTACCGAAATCCCCTACATACAAAAATGGAACGTTCGTGTAATTTGGAAAGTTAAGAATTGCGACCACTTGTGCGCGCAAGTTATATCTTAATGCAGATCACCTTATGCTGACAAGATCTCAGCGCACCTGCAAACACACTGAAACACTGAGCGAGAAAAACATTTCAAAAACAACTGCTAAATATGCCTTAATAAATCTTACCCAGAATAAGATCATCAGGAATATTAAGAAAATAGAAAAACGCAATGGAGGAAGTTGAAAGAATTCCTCATTATCCTCTTTCGAATCATCTTTTATATTTTCTCGTTTCTTCGAGGCAGGAGAAGGAGGCGCCATCTTAGACGGAAAAGTTAGGAACAATCAGCGGTAACTCCAATAAGCGACATTACGTGACTTCTTACATAACGAGGTACCCGAGGCTTGAAAGAGAAATGGCGGACACTGATTTTTTCAGAAGTTGAATTTGCTTTGAGTTTTTGCGGGTTTTGTCGAGTAACCGTGTTTGAAATGGTTATACTCGGTCGAATTTTAGTCTTTTTTGGCTTGGCTGCCATATTACATGCCGGATATTCAGCAGTTCAATGTAGGTATCTAATCTTGTTTGCCTGTACTAAATCTGACTAAATATGTTAATATTGTTTAAATATTTCCTCGAAAACTTACAGAATTTCGTTGAAAATGTTTCACCATTTGTCAAATTAATGCAGCTTTTGAAGAACTTTTATGAAAAGATAGATTTAATCCATCAAGATCGATCTGATGCTCTCAAAATATTCATTATTCCACAAAAAATAATTGATGAAACACGTGTTTTGTTGCAAGCAAGTTAAAATTAGACTTATCTTACACAGTCCCCACACAGATCTGTTTTGTCCTTCTGATTAAATTTTAAACTGATTCAAATTTATTTCAACCAATCAGAGGTGCTACTCAAAACTGGGCAGAAAAGTTTGATTAGTGTTAAATCCAGGAATTGCACCTAAAATTATCATTAGTGCTAAATCAGAGAATGGTATATACTGATTTATAGGGGTAATATTCCTTTTTCCTATTTAGGGTTAGGGTAAGGATTTACGAATAGGAATATTACTTCTAAATCAGTATATACTATTCTCCGATTTAGCACTAATCATATGCAATTCTCCAATTTAGCACTAATTGCACCACACCAAAAACTGGGTACATGTACTGTTATTGTTTAAAGAACAGACAGCATTCATGTACAATCCTCTGGTATTTTATTTATTTCGTTGTTTATTTTTTTAATATGTTAAGGTCGAACCTACTACAAGTTGCTTGAAGAAGAATATCCTGGCCTTCCTCCTGATGTAAGTTGATCTAATCACCATGACGGAGCCAACTCCTTCCCTATAATGGAAACCCCATTATTACAGATAGTGTTTTTAATTTTGGGGACTCTCTCTATAATGGATGTCAAATTGTGGTCCCTAATGTGTCCATTATAGTGGGAGATGACCGTACACCTGTAGTAGGCAACAGACAAGTTCACCGAAAATTTAGTTTCTTAAAAGTTTTTATAAGATCATTTAAACATTTTTTTTGGTCAGTTTCAAAACGTGTGATAAATTGTGATCGCCCAAATAACCTTTATGATTGGTAATGTAATGGGAACAATCAGTAAGTCACATGTACAAAAAACTAATGTGGTCGGTGGTCTCAGTCTTCATGTTGTTTCCTGAGACAAGAAACTGTACTACACATTGTTTCTCTCCATTCAGGTGTAAAAAATAATGGGCACTGGCGACAAAATGCTGGGGGTAACCCTTTGTTGGGCAATAGCAATACTTCTAAAAATTATTAAAATGTAGTAGCTTCATGCTGTGGAAACCTCAAGCCTTGTGGGCCACCTATGGCTTGTGTCCAAAAAACTAAAATTTCATTTTGTCAAACACTTAAAAACAAATAGTATCATGTGAAAGTCCTGTCGAAGAGCTTTCATTTGAATGGTCACACCATAGGTTTTCGTCAACAGACTCAAAAGTTAGAACTTCACTTCTCCATAATAGACTCTGGGAGTGAAATAGTTAACAACAGCTACAGTGTAGGTCAATGATTTGTCAGTCATTGTGTTTGTTGTTTTTGTAGGTGTGTATTCAGTGTATCCTAGGATTAATTATTGGATGTTTGGGAGTGGTTAGAGTTGCGGGCGAGTTTAAAGAAATCAGAGCTGCAGCTGAGATGGCCAACAAGTAAGTGTCGATTAAAATACTTGTCTGTTCACAGACTTTTCCTTTTGAGCGAGTGTGAGTGCGGAGCGTGAGAACGAGCGCGGAGTGCGAGAAAAATTTTTTCGTCGCCCTAGGGGCTCGTTCTCGTGCTATGCGCTCGCACTTGCACGCTTTCACTTCGCTCACGCTGGGCTAAAAATAAATCGGTCTGTAGACAGACTATTAAAATACTGGTAATGACATACCTTTAAAGGGAGGGTTTCACGGTACGGCGCATGTGCAAGCTATAACGTAACCAATGTAAATTCATTGTTTAGACCAATCGTAAGCGAGTACATAACTCTGGCGGGAAATTTGCCCGTGAAATTGTCGCTGATTGAATGGATGATTATACATACCAATGTGCGCTATGAAAGTCACCAGAGCGTAGAATAAATCCTTCGGGTCAAAGGTTTTATTCAGTGTTGACTTTGTCGGTGTAATCCGTCGACATTTTCTGTGAATTTTGGTCATCCTTCGTTTTGTTTGGACTAATTATAGTATGTGATTATTGAAGTAAATGTGAGTGGTTTTTTAACCGATAAAATTGGTACACATGTAAGCAAGCGAATAAAGCATTTAGATCTGTGCACATGCGCCAAACCGTGAAACAGGGGTTTCAATAAGTTTTTAAGCAGATGGCCAAAACTGCAAAGTAGGCGGCTAATGGAAGTCCAATTTTTACTATAATGTTATTAATTTCGGAGAAAGTAGGCGGCAAATTTAGGTGAATTTGCTTAACATAGACGGCGAATTTCGCCGGTTGCCGGCTCTTATTGAAATCTCTGGTGAAACCATCCCTTTAAGCCTGGCTCGCAAGAACAACATAACGACATAAGAGCATAGACATAACAACAAAAAGAAAAGATCACTTTTTTTCTTTATCTTTTTGTTATGTTCCTATTATGCATAGAATGAAAGAGTGTCTTATCGGAATTTGCAAACACCGAAAAGTGGGTTGAAAAAAAGAGGCAAAGCCAAGTTTTTTTTAACCTACTTTGAGCTGTTTGGATACCTGATGAAACACTCTTTCAAGTGTTTGATATACAGTGTACATGTAGCTTCTCAAACCATATTTATTCGTGGAGAATTTCAAAGCAAAAGTTCACCAAATTTTACGGTAAAAAGTATCGCATATCAAAACCTCCTTTGTGGTTGCGATTTCCTTTGTTTTCTCTCCATGAATTATTAAAGAGTTTAAGTTATGTTGACACATGCCAACTTAAGTTTGTTGTGTGAAGGCAATGTAACAACATGAATTACTGCCTAGAACATCAGTGTTATCAGCAGACTTCTAGTCACCACAATATTATTGCCTCTTCAGAACTTATTAGTTTTTACCTTCTTCATTGAAAGATAATGGAGAACCGTGCACACCAGCAAACTATGATTTGGTCTGATTTTGTTTTTAGGAGCTGGGAATCTCTTGGCAACAGACCATCTTTTTACACATATAGTCACAGAGGGAAGGTGTTATTCCTGAACAACGAAATGTCCTGATCTGGAAAGTTTGCTATTAGAGACAGAGAGTAAAGACTGAAGTTTGAAATAGGCACTATGAACATGAACACGCAACTGAAATGATTTGGAAGACGAATGCAAACCAAGCACAGGCTGTTAACTTCACTTCTTTCTGAATTATTGCTATGTTGTATTGAGCCCATATAACAGGAAAAACTCTTTGAGAACTTGTACATACATGTACAGCATAAACTGAACTGATTTTGAATGCTTAATTTCCCTTGATTCAAGACAGACTTTACAAGGCGCCAACTAGAATGAAAACTTTATTCTGTCCACATTAATAATACAAAATTACCGGTAATTGTTATTATTATGACTTGTAATGTATGGTGATGTATTGTATAAAATGTCAGAAGCACAACATGTGAGTAGTGTGCAGAACATCACAGAACCATAAAATTGTTAATTCTTGGGGCATTATATTAAGATAATACAGTACAGTACTGTAGCCACAACTTTAGTGATGGCAAAACATACATTAAAAAGACTTTTTTAAATTCAATATCTTGTCACATTGTCATTATTCTTAAATTATATTTACTTGCAAAATAATTATCAAATAACAAATTATGTTATTCACAAATTTCATATTTTCTTAGAAATTATTAATTCCTCATAAGGAGCTAATACCTCAAAATTATATGTTTGCCAGATAACTGTTTACACTCCTTACTGTGTATAATATGCAAAGTAGAAATTCCGTCATTAAGATTTTTTCACGAAATAACAAATATTAAGTATTTCATTCCATATTATACAATGTACAAAACAAAATGTCTTCCTTGTTAAAGTAAGAACATAAACAAAATCATAATTCTTATACTTTTAATCAGTTACTTTGACACCACTTACATCATACCCTTCACTGCACTGTTTAAAGGGACTACTGTTGAGTTTCAAAAAGTAGCGTCCCCCCTTACTTTTAGAATTAGCAACTCAACAGCCTAAAGCTTTTGGGCCGTTATTACTTTACTTCCTTCACAAACTATCTACTAAAAGAAACATTGAACAAGGGAAGTACGACCACAGAATTAGATGTCTTAACTCAAAATTTAAAAGGACATTTAAGATAACATACTTTCTATTACATACTTTACTACAGTACATCAACAAGAGAGTTCTAAACTATGCATGGCCATGTGGTGAAAAAGTGGGCACAGGTATTATAAAATATGCTATATTTCGGTATATTTAATTTGGAATTTGCTTAGCGGTTCGTGATAAGAAAAATCACAATATAGCTATTTTTACAACCCATGGTCTCACTTTTTTATCACGTGAGCATGCGCTTAGAGCAGCAGCACGGAATTCTTGATGCATGTATTTCAAGATAACAGAGTGCCTCTTCCAAAGATCAGTACATCTGTTACTTTCTGTTGCAACTAATGTCAGTTTTAGTTTTAAAATAATCACGTCTAACTAATATTTATTTTTGTGAATCGATACTTGGTTTTATGAATCTATACAATAATGCCCATAGTACAGACAAACCCACCTAAGTACATTGTACACAACTATCTACTACAATTAAACAATAATTGCTGAAATCTTTTATGAGCAGTACTTTCTCATGGTATTGTTTGTTTTCAATTTATTTACAAAATGAAATTTGGATATATATATATATATATATATATATATATATTTTACTTTTAAACTCTTTACAGGCATTGTTGACAGAAAAATTGACTGTTTTTAGCTGATGTTATCAAAATTATGGCTTATACTATATGGCCCTTAACTTAACAGCTTCTTTATATCAGCAATAATAATCATGGTGCAAAGTTTTATGTCAATGCAATGCTTTGGAGATGCAGTTTAATAAATGTTTGAGTGGTGTAGCTGAGTGTTGGAGCTCTTTTCAATCTTTGAAATGAACAGAAACAAAATTTTTATGACAAAATTTTGCTACTATGCAACATAGTGGATGCATACTATTAAAGTTCCCTAATTTTCAAAATATTCTTTAAAACTTTGCCATGTTTTTTATTTAACCTTCTCTACAGCATCTTATTGCTGGTGTAGTCCTTAAAGTTAGAAGAAAACAAGTTGATCAATAATTTCTGTCTGATAATTTACAAAGAATATATTAGGGGTGTAGAATGGTCCAGGGGGGGACTCCCATATAAAATGACGGGGGAGCCCGTCGGAAATGTTTGAAAAACACCCTAAAATGTACCAGAATCATGTTTGATGGGCGTTGCTCAAATGAAATAATTTATTTTACTTGTAAGAGGTACCAATTCTAAAACAACACGTCGTATTCTGTCATAATTTTTTGGCTTTATACCCTCAAAGGAACCCAACAATTTTAACTGCGGTCATTTAAGATATTTATAGAACCCGGTACCAATCTGCAAATTTTGACCCCCGAAATGAGTCTCTGCAAATTTCAGCCAAGACTCAAAATCTTGGTGATTAAAAAAGAATAAAGACATCTTGGAATGGCTCTTTCCCACATAGAATATCTTTGGTTTCAAGAATAGAGGAGGAGCTGATGGTTCATAATTATATTTCATTAAAAAATAAAGAAAATCCATTTGCGTCAAATTTTAGGAAATGTTTGTGCTTAACCAATAAGAATATCGGAAGACAATAGCTAATAATTTTGCTTCTTTGATGAAGTTCCCCAAGTGCAATTGAGTCTTAAATTACTTGAAACCTTAAAAAAATGAGACAAAATGCACCTTAAACCTTAACTTTTTTGCCGTTTTTGAGTCTAGGCTAATAAGATCACTAGTTGTAACAATAAAAAAAAGTTGACATTCCATCGTGCATTGCCGTTCAGCACTATCCTTCTTATGCGGATCTTTACTTAATGAGCTGTAGGTTCAGAGCCCTGCGACTCATGCCTCAGGCTCCGATTTTTTAAACCAGGGTCTTGCGTCTTGGGTATAATCATTCACTACCCCTATGTATTCTTGGTTTGCATGTGACATCATAAAAATTCAAAAATCTAAACTATACATCTTTTTGACACCATGTTGGTGTCCCTGAGTGGGACACTAAGATGGCCGCTCCATGTAAAAATGTGTAATACTTGTTCGCCTATAACTCTTGAACCAAAAGGCTTTTGCACTTTTAAACTCTCTACAATTCTATAAACATTTTGGAATTGAAATCTGCTTTTTAATGCTTCTTTGATATGACTTAAAAGTGCAAACCAAGAATTGGCTGTAACACTAACTTAGGTTGACATATTCACACTCTTTCGCCACCAATAGCACCCAGTCCTAGGTCGCCTTCCCTCATGATGTCACTGGGCTCATTACTAATCATGCTGCTGCTTGGTGGTCTGACCATGACAGCTCCACTGAATGACAGTTCGCCGTTTATGTTTATCATGTCATCATCACTTTCGGCTTTCATTGATTCCTCCTACAATAGGCAATCAATAAAAGAAATAGGATTAAATCAGAATAAGATGGTCAGTCAAGGGAGATGGTCGATGGTTGATACGAGGGCCAAGGCCAGGCCTCTAACTACAGACCATGAGAAGTGACGTCCAATGTACTAACCACAACATACATACATACCTCTGCATACACACATCGTAGATAAAAGTTATTCTTACCTTTGCTTCAGGTTTTCGTGACAGACATCTTGCAAGAGGACCACACCACCCTGGTAGAGTTTCGGTCAATGGCTGGCCATAGTTGGTAAAAACAGGCTTCATAAATGTGTGATTTGTCAAGGAATGGCATTACTCAATCTATTTATTATTTAGAATGCAATGTTGCAATACTACATGCAACTTAAAAATTGTACTGCGTGTCTACGTTTCCCCTGCATTTGTTGTATGTAGGTGTATCATTGTGCAATAAACAAACTCCAAAGTTCATTCGGGTTTAACTCCTGCAACATTGCACTACCTGTGACATTGTTTAGCATTTATTGTTAAAATAATAAACCTTGTATCCATAAACAGTCATGTCAGCTATGTTGTTGCTTCCTTGATGATAACAGTTGCCGGCTACAGCTGTTTGTTATGTTGCACCATATGTCTGGCTCTATACAGTTTTTTTACTAGTAATGACAGCTTAATTTAGTACATACATTTTACTGTACCAGTATTCCAAGTCTGTATCTCAAAACTGAAGGAATAAATTTCATGAGCAAAACCAAAAAACACTTTAGCAAAATTATCATTTAAAATTGGTTTTAGGTAATGTCCTTCAGTTCGACGGGTTAGCCTGTAAGTAAGGTGGGGGTGTGTGGCATGCTTCTTGAAACCATTACCCTATTTCAGACCAAAATATGAGATTTTCCATACCCTATTTCAGAAGGTCTGACCCAAAATTTGATATAATATTTCAGACCAGACGATACATGATTGATGCTGACCCGGGACCCACGAACTGCTGCGGCTTGCATAAAACATTCGAGAAAGGCTCAGGGAAGGGCTTCAAATTGCCGATGTTAATCAACCTCACTTCTCAAGCAATGAATAATGATAAAAACGTAGTTTCTTGTAAAACACCATACCCAATTCCAGACCAGAGTGCACAAACATACCCTATTTCAGACCAAAATGGCTCAAAAACCGTAAGTGATTGGGGTGATTGTCATAGTCCTTTTAAAGGTTACAATTTGTGGTTTGATACCACTAAAGGTGTTTGAATTGGAAAAGAACACTGTCAGAGATATTAAGGGTATTATTTAAGCTAGAAAATATATGGTTACATGAACAACTCATTTCGTACCCCCTAGGGGTGAAAGGTAATGAACCACATCAACAAAACAGGTTTCGGGTACCTTTAAGGGGTTTCTTTCGAAACTTTCGACAATTATGTGGGAGCTCCCCCCCCCCCCCCCCCCCCCCCCCCCCCCACCCTGGGTTAAGTCCAATAACTGCTGACAGCAGTCCTATGACTTGTACACTCTATAAAAGGATATTTGACATCAAAGTCATACCACTTTCTAAAAATCCAGGCCCTTTCATAATGAGTCTGTCTGGATCGGAAAGAGCTGTCTTCATCCTGTGAAGGAAAAGCAAACAACATACAGTGCACCATTAAAGCCCTTTCACTTTCAAAAGTGATCATGGCTGAACAAGAAGAGACCAATTGAAAATTAATTGCATTTTGCAAAAATGAACACAGTCAACAGTCTACCCATCACTGTAAATGGTACCCCATTCATATAGCCTTTATGTGCATCTGTTTGATATATTTTGAAAGGTGCTTTTTATAATACTTAAATAACAGTTTTCCCTTGCTTTTTTTATACTTTGTGAAATCCCTACCCTTTCATATACTTCAACTCGTGAAATCCCTACCCTTTCATATACCTCCAGCCTCAAAAAGGTACCCCTTTCGGGCGGAGCATCCCCATATAGCCCATTATAGGGAGTACACCTCTCCAAGGCAGACATCCGTGATTGGCTGGTCCCAGCTGAATTTCACTTGTTTGTTAATGTAACAAAACTCTCTATAAGGCGGTCACCTCTCTAAGGGTGACATAATCCAGAGGGTGTCTGGGTTCCCTGTACAGAGAACCAAACTGCACCACAGGAAGTGATATTGCATGCAACATTGTTTGCAGTTTCATATGTAATTGAGCATGTAATATTGGATGCACTCTTCCTCAATGTTGTTGCTTGCAATATTGCATGCAGTACCATATAAGCAATATGGATGCAAAATCATGCAGTATCAGTTACAATATTGTGTGTAACAATGCATGTGGGTGTACTGTTGCATTGGAAAGTTGCATGTAATATTGGATACAATGTTTAAATGTGTGTCAGGGCTTTTAACTTTAGTTACAATTAAATGGTACAACCAAATTACTTTCAAATGATTTTGGACAATCTGACCAATCGTATTGGAGTTACAGAATGTTCAAACACCACAAATAAACTGAATTTATTGGTACCCTACCCCTCCAACACAATGGTGTATGAATCACAAAATAAATTCTTCCAACAACCCCTTTAAGAAATGTATGGAGACAAACTAAAAGAGAAGAATTTAAATTGAACTCTTTTTATAAGCACAAAACCTACAAAGCTGACCGAGGCATATGATGATTTCATTTCTTCTTCTTCTGGATCAACTCCAACCCTGAAAAATAGAAGATCCATTTCAAATAACAGCACCTCTAGAAATCATAACTTTGGGACTTGTGCTACTTGAAAGGAAACTAGTTGTTAATGTAAGGTTATCATTATTCTGTTCTAAACTAGACCCTGGAACCAAATTATGACCCCTGAGCCAGACCCTGGAACCAAATGATGATCCCTGAGCCAGACCCTGAAACCAAATGATGACCCCAGAGCCAGACCCTGGAACCAAGTGATGACCCCTGAGCCAGACCCTGGAACCAAATGATGACCCATGATCCAGACCCCTCGTAGAAAGTTTCAGGTTACAATAATGGCCAGACCAATAACTCAGGTCATTGTCTGGTATGACCATGCTAGCTGTGCTTAAAGTGCCCATAACCTAAAATTTTTTATTTTTGTATCTAAATCTACATGTTACGTAATGAACATCTGCGAAAAAAATGTTTGATTTCAGCAAAATGTGAATTTTTTGCCGCCATTTTGGTCCACCATTCGCATTAGTCTCCTCTCGGTCCCTCTCGGTTAACAAAAGATCTGTGACGTAGATTAAGGAACGCATAACTTCAAACAAAGGAACTTGTGACTTCAAACAAAGGAACTGTGATGTACATTAAGGAACATGTGAGCCCGTTGGCCTTCTTAACAGTGGGACGGGTATACCACAAAAAAATGGAAATTGGAAGATTTGAAATATTCATAAAAAATTCATGTTTTGCTGAAATCAAAAATTTTTTTCGCAGATGTTCATTACGTGACGTGTAGATTTAGATACGAAAATAAAAAATTTTAGGTTATGGGCACTTTAACAATTCTCTCAGGTCAGATGATAGGCCAGACTTGTCTTCTACACCTTCCCGTACAAATTTGTACGGGCTGTCAATTGAAAGCCATTAAAATAATAATTATGTTAAATCTCACCTTATTTTTAAAAAAGAGAGTACTGACATGGTAGCACCCCCATTTATTATAACTGTTACTAAAACAACAATCAGCACTGCTGTCAGCATCATTTGACGAGGAACTGATCCTGTGTTACGCATTGCCAGAGCAAATGCTACAGCACCTCGTAAACCTAAAATTGCATAAAAATGGTTAAAGCAAATACAGAGATAAAGCTTTCAAAATGTCTTATGAGATACAACTCTTGAGATCAGAAATGGTGAAAAGGCAAAACTTGTGGGTATTTTTTAAACAATATTTATTATTATTTTTGACTGGTAAATTCAACCTCGAAAGGTGGTCATGGTTTCTTACAAAAGTGCTCACTTCAAGACAATGTAAGGGAGGTTCTAAATATGGCAATGAAAGAATGAGAATTCAGTGGTTTTAACGTTTGAGTCATGATCTGGATGAAATCCTACAGTGTACCTGTACAAATGAAAGCTACTGAGCAGTACTTTCCTGTGGTGCTGTTTATTATGCTGTACAAAGTGGTTCTAACTTTTGAGTCTGTGGATGAAAAATTATTCTAAAGTGTTACCATTCAAATGAAAGCTACTGAGCAGTACTTTCCTGTAGTACTGTTTATTATGCTGTACAAGGTGGTCCTAACTTTTGGGTCTGTGTATGAAATCCTAAAGTGCGACCATTCAAATGAAAGCTACTGAGCAGTACTTTCCTGTGGTACTGTTTATTATGCTGTACAAGGTGGTTCTAACGTTTGAGTCTGTGGATGAAATTCTACAGTGTGACCATTCAAATAAGGGGTACTGAGCAGTACTTTCTCAGCTTCCAACACAGATGTCCTTATGGCTCATCACACAAATAATATTATCGGATATCGTTCCTACTTACAAAAGACGTTTGCGGGATGGAGCCAATTAATGTGTGCATAGGACGCAAGACTATGGTGCTTTCTGTTTCTCAAAATTTGCAACACACGACACCAGTGGGAGTGCGAGAGCTAATACAGATCACTTACTAGACTGTTCACAGTGTCCCATTTCCCATGTAGTTTTTGTACTTTCCCCAGCTTTTATTATGCCATGACATTCGATACGGCAGCCAAACAAACTGAACGATTGAACTAAGGCCCTGTCCACACCTATATGATTACGTTTGTAAACGCATAAGTTTTTATGCATTTATAGGCCTCCTGTCCACACGTAAACAATTAAAATGAACACCCTACAGAGATATTTTTGAAAACGCTATCCAAAGTGCCAGGATTTTTTTGAAACACTGTTTACCTGTTTACATGTGGACAGCATAAATGGATATTTTGATTTGTAAATGCTGGCATCACAGACTCAAACCTAGTACATGTACACTCCTTATCTACACATGCTCAACAGATTTTAACATTTAAGTATTGTTTTAGCCTTTACGTGTGGACGTGTAGAAAGGAATCGTTAACGATGGCTGGCTTCATGTGGACAGGAGTGTTTTATATAAAAAAAAATATGTGTTTATGAATGCCAATGTATATGTGTGGACAGGGTCTAAATGAACACACAGGGAAAAAAAGGACTGTGAATAGTCTAATCATTAATTTTACCTGCAAAGACCATCATGTGCTGGAACTTGAAGCTAATCTTTCTGACCCGCCCCATATTGAGTAAAAATGACAATGGATAAATGTTACAAAGTCTTCCTAGAGTCATGGCAAGCTGCACAGATTACACAGTTAAGAATCAGTAACCAATTATTACACAAAACAAAAACAGTAAACAGTCAAACCAGTCCCTACAACGACCACCCTAGGACAGAATTTCTGACTGATGCAAAGAGGTGGCCATTATGTGGAGCTCAGGTTTTCAATTATTAGAGGATTTGAGTGAATGAAAGGAAGTCAGGAGAAGAAAACATAGTTGTTGTAGAGGTCGAAGGGGCCGTTAGGAGAGGTTTGACTGTGTTAATGATGATCGATTAACAAAAAAGATAAACTAGACTTGCAAAGCCAGATTGGGTTTAACCTACAATAAACTATTATTAAGCTCTTTTTAATTTTGGCCGAAGAAAGGAAATGAGAGCAGATATGGCTTTTGTGTCACACATAATATAGAAAAAAGCTAAAGGTTTTGTAGCAGGCATGGCCAAGTATTTTGTCACTGCCAAGTTTATTGTTTTTGCTTCTAATAGCTGCATGCCCATATTATTACAAGGAGCTCTATCTCTAGGATTTTTCGTGAGATTGAATGGTTTGTTGTAATATTAATATTAAGTTGAATACATTCAGTCAAAGTCAATCTGTTCATAGGACAACACTTGTAACAACTACATTCACAGTACACCAAAATTATGCATGGGCTTGGTTGATCAAAATAATGTCATAAGGATTTTGCCAGTGACACTAATGCTAGTTTATACAAAAATGTAATTTATCCAAATTGAATGTCTGTTTATTTTTAGGTCTGAGAACCCCAATACATTTTTTTAGATTTTTTAATTGTAAGAAAACTGCATGTGCTCCATACATCGAAAATTATCTATTTTAATTACCAATAACATTAAAATTTAATGTAAATTATATTTACATGTACATACATGTACATACAGGTAATAATATAAATAAATACATTTTTTCTGTTTTAACAACACAGCATAGCTGAACTATATCAGGATTCACAGACAAACAGTCAATGCAGCTCCCATAAGCAGACACTCTCTGGAAGTAAAAAACAACAACTTATGTGTCTATAAACAGAGCTAGCAACCTACAGGTCTGGAATGATTCTCATCAGAGGAGAATTCAAACAGGGTTTTGTCAAGTTGACCATAAGAGAGTAATGTCCACTTACAAGTCAGGGGCGTAGCTACCTGTACGCACGTACGCAAGTGCGTACCTGAAAAAGTCGGAAAAAAAGAAAGATTTGGGACTTGAGGGTGGGGGAGGAGGTAGGGGGAGTGTTTGAAAACAGTGATTGTGCGTATCTCTGAAAAAGTCCTGGCTACGCCCCTGCAAGTGTCTGCTCAGAGAGCTTTGACTGTATTGTACTTTCCTAATGAATTATTAATAAAATTAAATCAAGGATACAAATGTCCATAAAATAAAACCAATATTCCACTGGTGATGTTGAAATGTAAACAGAGAGAGTCCCATGTATGAAAATATGAAGCTCTCTGCTAGAAAATTTAAAAGTGCAAATGTCTGCAAAGAAACAATAATGATTTTGAAATCAATGTTTTCATGTGCAGTAAATTCTTGATTGTTCAAACCCCCCAATAAATAGAACATCTCACAAAGATGAACATGAAAAGATGAATACAGCATCCTCTGCTTCAGCATTTTGTTACAGAATTTAATTGTACCATTGATAAATATATTTTTATCAGTTTTTTTTTCCTGCTTGCCCAGTATTTCTCAAAACTAACTCGAAGGATGGCAGATGAAAATTTAAAATGTTACATGAAACATACAAGCTCTCACTTAAGGGGTTTTGTCATGGGGAATTTTGCTATGTACAGGGATTCTGACAGGGTGCGGGAAAAAATCCAAAATTGTGCGGGAGTTTTGGGGCAAATTGTGCGGGAAATTGTGCGGGATTGCGCAATCCTGTGACCAACCAAATATTCAATCACCAGTGTTCTAGCCAGGCCAGAAAAATATGACAGGGAGGAAATTCTGCATAAATGAAAAATACAAATGGATGTTTTACTTTGGGGATTAAAATGTACCCAGCAATCGCCAATTTGCGGCTGTTTTTCTTCACCAAAGTTTATTTGTCTCAACAAAATCACATTGCGTGACACGATGAACTTGATCGGGTAAAACCGAAATACCACCTCTAAATAAAATGTTTCCGATCTGAGCAAGTTCCTTTCTGAAAAATCCGTACATTTTATGTAGTGTGAATAATTTCCATTAAAGGTTCACACAATTTCTTCGAAAGTTTGCCGCAAAAACACAACCTCAAGATGTATGCAAATTGGGTGCTAAATGTAATTTGATAGCATGTTTGTTTTGCATTTTCCCAAATGAAAACGTCTTTCACTTTATTGAAAAAATAAAATCCAGTATTCTGAACAGAACTTAATAATTTTCTCCTATCAATCCGAAGTTCCAGCGCTTTAATAGTTTGTTTGTCGATTCGCAAACTTGATCAGTTCTTTGTGAAAATAATTCAGACAGAGTGACATTCATTTCGACACGACCGAGTACATTTCTGCGGTGTTTCTTCTTCGGTCCCCGACATATTGTCAGGACAATATGTCTCCAGGACATTATGTTTTCTTCGGTCCCCGACATATTGTCAGGAAGCCTATAGCTCATAAGCCCTCGGCTTCTATATAGGCTTCCTTGTCACTACCACCTTAAACATTTTGTAGTCTATTGTCTTTTAAGTTATAATAATTATTAATAATTATTATTAATTCCTAGTGTATTGTATTATTATTATTATTTTTAATGTGGTTAATGACAAAATAAATGAATGAATGAATGAATATTAAACTGAAAGAGGAAGCGAAAGCGCTCGAAAAAATAACAACAGGCTGCTAAGAAAAACGACATAATGTCTGGAAAATGACAACTAAAAAGCTACGTGAAAAATTCTGTAGGAAGTCGGAAAGAAGTAAAACTGAGACTAGTTCCCAGGACGGCGAAGAGAACGCCTTGTTGTTTTTATATCGATCCGCTCGAGCTGTTCGAGGAAAGCGAGGGATTTCTCGATTGTTTGGAAGGAAAATGGGCTGAAAATAGTGTAAAACGTTTCTCGAAATCTTGGTGATCAATAGAAATACCTGATTTAATTAAAATTTTAAGCAAATATTTCAGTATTGTGCGGATTTTTAGGAATTGTGCGGAATTGTGCGGGTTTGACCGAATTGTGCGGTCCCGCACCTGCGCACCCTGTCAGAATCCCTGTATGTAGGGAGGAGGTAGGGGGTGGGGTGTATCAAAGCCTTGCTAGTTACATGTATATGGATAAGTACCCTTGTTTATGCAGAAAATGCTACTGCACCTTAAACAGTGAGAGGAAGATAAAAATAGTCATTTGCCAATCATGGACTGGAAAATGTTAGGATTCTGTATACGGAAATATAAGTTTTAGCTTTTCAAGATTAGCTGACATTGTCAATCCCCTAAAGTTGGTGAAGATTATATACAATACAAAGGAGGATATTACCATCTTCCCAGCGTGCTTTGGGTTAAATTTGGTTGAATGACTTCCAGTTGAACAGAAGAATGCACGTATTTTAGTCAAACTTGCACATGGATTTCCTTGCTTTAAATTAAAGGCATGGCAAGAAAACAATAAGTACCTTAATACTCTATAAATAATGGTCCAGGAAATGTTTTTCTTATCCTGGAGTAGACCGTTGTTGTCATCCATGTCTGTGTGCATTCTTCGCTGAGGCGTATTTTAAATTGGTTGGATCGATACAAAAAATGGAGTCAATAGCCAAATAATAACCAAATCCAGTCATTAAAGGCTTAAACTTTATTGAAAACCTAATTGACTCCAATTGACTCCACGATTTCATCTAAAATTTTCAAGGCGAATATGATCTTATTTCGGTGGCTGTCTGTTTTTATCGGCGTTAAAGGTAAACTCCAAGCGGCGTGTCGTTTGTGAGAAGATTTATTTCCATTTGTGGACTGATTCGATCGATCACAGTAAAAAAATAAGGTGAAAATCAAATAAAGCTAAATGATTAGTACTCGTACCTAAAATGGTCAGAAAATAGCGAGAAAAGCGACTCACGGTTGATTTAGAACTAAAAATATAAACAAAGCCGTAAACAGAGACAGCAGGACAGTCGCGTGCTGAGTAGTCCTAGTTGAGTTGAAATTGAGTATCTGTGGTTTTGTTTTTGTGAGTGGAGAATAGCTGAGAATATTTTACAGGCTCTGTTCTCGCGTATTAGATTCAATAGGTCAAGGCAAGCAAATACGGATATTTCTTCTTATTTAAGCCGGCATTGTTTTCGAATGGCAAAAAAGGTTTATTGATTCCACAAATGTATGAAGAGATGAGTCTACCACGCGATGCCAATCGAAAATGCGAGGGTTTCGGCCCGTCTGAGAAGCTAAGTGGCCTTGAGAAGAAACTGTAGAATATATCACCTGAAATGAAAGATATCCTGTAAAAGCGAATAGAATACTAAATAGGTAATAGTAAATTACTTTTGAAAGGTTTCCGCTTAACGACCAACTGACTTCCAACCTCAACGGCGTCTGTGTAAAATGAGCTGCTTGCGGGTGGCCGCCGTTTGATAATATAGTTTGTTTGAAGTGCATGCCGGGAAGATGGTAATATCCTCCTTTATACAATACCTGTTTAGTGTTCTGCTTTGATTCTTCTGATAGGTTATTGTAGGTATAATGTGCTTGGGATATGCCGCAGAACAGCACTGCAACAATTCCTGCAGAGGAGTAAGGAAACATCATTAGTTGGTAAATTATCTTTCGGACAAAATTAGAAATTATAGATGACCAGCTCAACGGTTGGCATGATAATAAGCTCAATGTACAAGGTGACTGTAGAAGGAAGTTCTTACTATTATATTCAATTGTCAAATTTAAGTGGTTATATAACTAGATCTTAACTAGTTATTTTTTAATTATTACTTGCAACCAACTTTATGAAGTGTTATTCAGCCTAGTGGCTGCAATGATCTTTATAACATAGCTAGCAGAGCTGCGCAATCAAATTCAGTATACGTAAGCGTGCTCAAAATCCCGATAGTGCACGCTGATAGCGTGAGCAAATCGCTTCGCCAGAATTCGTGTCGGATTTGATGCACAATTCCACCGGCTATGTTGTAAAACAATTGGTTCATGCTTTTAGCTGTGCAGTATCGAGTTATGGAGCACGTGGGAAGTTTGGAGAGCACTCAAGAGGCTAGAGTTGCCCTCGGCGCGCTTCTTTCGTGCTCTCCAAACTTCCCACGTGCTCCATAACTCGATAGTGCACGCTAAAGCATGAACCAGTTGTTAAATAGATTTAACTATCTATCTAATGGATAAAATCCTAAAGTGTGACCATCCAAAACAAAGTCAATGATCCAGCAGTACTTTCCTGTGGTACTGCTGTACAAGGTAGTTCACTTTTGAGTTTGAGAATAAATTCCTATAATCCTATAACGTGTGACCATTCAAATGAAAGCTACTGAGCAGTACTTTCCTGTGGTGCTGTTTATGTTGTACAAGGTGGTTCTTACTTTTGAGACTGTAATTGAATCCCAAATGAAAGCTAATGAGCAGTACTTTCCTATGGTTTGTTTATCAATACAAAATGTTTCTAGTATTTTTTCTTGAATTTTAACTTTTTACTGCTCTTGGGTGACTGCTACAAAACAAAATTAGGTGCTGACTGTACAAAAATTACCAGTAAGATTTGCAGCTTCTGCCATCAGGAATGTTGTCCAGGACAGAAGGAAGAACAAGGCTGTTTCTAACAATGGGAAGTCCGAGATTTTTGTGAGTTTCGTAACCTGCATGTTACATGGAGTTAAAGATCACAGAAAAATGACCATTCAAATGAAAGCTATTGAGCAGTACTTCCCTGTGGTCCTGTTTATCATGCTGTACAAGGTGGTTCTAACGTTCGAGTCTGTGGATGAAATCCTAAAGCGTGACCATTCAAACAAAAGCTTCTGATTACTTTCCTGTGGTACTGTTTATTATGCTGTACAAGGTGGTTCTAACTTTTAAGTCTGTGGATGAAATCCTAAAGTGTGACCATTCAAATGAAAGCTACTGAGCAGAACAACTGTACTTTTCTATGGTGCTGTTTATTATGCTGTTCAAGGTGGTTTTAACATTTAAGTATGTCGATGAAATCCTACACGTAACTAGTGATATGAATTCAATATGTTAAGCTATTTTAGCAATCCTTTCCTGTTGTGAAAAATTTTCAGCAAAGGAAGTATATTTGTAGTAAAAGCAGTGTATAAAAAGGATACAAGAGCAGTGACAAGACCCATGGCAAAGCCAAGAAAGAATGATCCTGAGAAAACACCGATGAAGACACCCACAGATTCAAAGAACTTATCAACTTGAAAACCACTTCCTGTCTTGTCAAGAACGTAGGTCTCTACGGACCTGAAAGTGAAATGAAATTTACTGAGTATTTTTAGTAAACCTTAAATCTTATAGGGGCTTGTTTATTTAAGCAGGAGGAGGGCTTATTATAATATGAATCGTTTGGACCCTCCCCCCCTAGACGTTTTGCTTCATCGACTCCCCCACCCCGTGTTCAACTCCCCACCCTCCCTTCACTCAAACGTTCCCATGGGTACATGGCTCAATGTTTACCGACCCTCCCCCCTCCCCTCTCCTAGGTATTTTGCTCCACCGATACCCCCACCCCCCGTTTCTAACTACCCACCCTCCCCTTCCTCCAACACTGTCCTCATGGATAAGGCAGATGATCATTACATATCATGGGCTCAGTGTTAATAGCCAATCGAGTGATCAAGTGAAATTTTGTCCCATTGCTGTAACTCCATCGTTCAACCCTTAAGACCTAACATCAAAATTTAAATTCTCATTTCTAGTCCTATACATTTCCTTTAGAAGTAGTGGGAAGAAATTGTTTGGATATCAAGAGAACTCATCTTGTGTGATCATCTTTAATTCTCATGACCTTTTTGTTTGATAAGGCATTAATATTACAAGGAGAAATTTGATGTTGATCACTCTTAGGGCTTAAATGGTTAAAAAAGGGGGGGGGGGGGGGTTAATAAATTTCTTACTCCAAAACGGGGAGCTTATTACAGAGTGGGGCTTAATAGAGGATTTACCGTACTGTTACACATACATGTAGGTTCCAAAAACAATAACTCCAAAGCAAATCCCAAAAGTAAGAGTAAAGACCTTCTCACCTGAATAGAACAATAGCCACAGCATCATTCATAACACTTTCACCAAACACAAGTGCATAGAGGTCAACGTCAACATGTAGATCATGGAAAATAGCCAGCACTGTGACTGCAAAGCAAAGTAATAGCCATTATGTATGTTTACGTCAGACTAACTAATCATCCCCAAGCCTCGCTTTTGAAGTGTAAACATGTATTCTCAAAGGAGCAAAGTTGAAAATACCCACTCAAAAACAACGTGAACTTGTCAAACATTTGCAAAGAATTTCATACAAACAAGACTTGGCGGGGGTAGTCCAGCATTGGTCCAAACAATATCTATGATTCGCTAAGAAAACAATAGATTTGTCCCGTTGGGATAGGGATTAGGGATAGGGGCATTGTTCACGTGATACGTCAATTACATCGTTTGCCAATCACAGACATCATTTGGACAGCTACGAGGTCGCCCCTTGGCAGTGAATTTTGAGCTGGTGATGTCATCATGCATAATATGCTTGTTTTGTATAAATTATAGAAGCAGGTGTGAAACATGTTAACGTTTGAAATTAACAACTAATGTGAACAATGAAATTGCAAACATGTTTACGGGAAACGTGTTTCATTGAAACATGTTTACTCTAAACATGTTTCGGTGCTGATGTGAACACAGCATCAGTGTGATGTGTATCGAGTGGTGGGCTGTGTCAGTGTTGCCATGGATACCTCCTTACGCTGGTACACTGCTGCACACTTAAGGTCTTAAACCTCATACCTGGGTCTGTTGCTGATATCAAAGCTCCAAACAAGAGGCATTCCAAAAAATCAAAGTCATTGTCTACAGTTGCAAACTTGGTGTAGGCATACATGATAGACCTAGCAAAAAAACAACAACAGAATGATCATGATTACACTGTTGGCACATGTGGATGTCTGGATATTTTTACAATATCGGGCATTTGATATTCACAAGTTGGCTCATAGGAGCCTTTGATTTTATTGGCCGAAGCTTAACCCAGTTTCTGTAGCATGAAGCAACTAGGAGTATTGCTTCTCCCCCCTGGATGGGATGCCAGTCTTCCGTACATACATACATAATCTCTATTTAACCCTTTCACTGCTACAAGGATGTACTCAGTACGTCCTGTATCAGATTACGCATACGCTACAAGGACGTACTGTTTTATAGTGATTGAAGGAGAACTTACGCACCCGGGAGAACAATTAAAACGCATATAATTAAACTTCTGGATATTTGAGGGACTGGTAAAGCGTAAGACAATTGGTGAAAATTACACCACGTAAAAAATTACTCTTATTTACCTCATGCGAGCCGCCATTTTGAATTTATCGAGACGAATTTTCGGCTGAAAACCATGTAAGAATAATACAGTTAAAAACTGCCTAGTCATGAGCAGATTAACTGGTGCAGATGTTTTAGAAAGAGTATGGGCCAATTCTGGCGATGAGGACGAGCTTTCCGACTCCAAATTCGAAAATAATGCGAACAGCGATGAAAGCGAACACTCGGATCAAGATGGTTCGGAGTTGTCATCAGAAGATGAGGTGGAAAATGACATTGTTGTGTAAATAGCAGGTTTGAGTTTCTTAAGTACTTTTTTATCCCTAAGCATCAATTTTAGATTGTTTTAGTGATTATTTACAATGTTTGTCAAAACAGTCATTTTTGGCCCGCACAGGGGGTAAAAAAATGACCCGCAGTGAAAGGGTTAATCATGGTTTCTCCTTTATACGTATGCTCTTCCTGAGAGCCGTGCCTATAAATTACCTAATTTAATGAAAATTCAAACTAAAATTGATAAATTAACTAAAGTAATAAGAATGTAAAAAACAAGGTCACTAAGTTAATTATATATGTAGTAAAAATTTTGTTCTCAAAATGTATCATTTAATTATGTTTTTAAAAGCTGTAATGTTTGGCTGATTTTTAATATTACTGGAGAGGCTATTCCAAAGAACAGAGCCCCTATATTGATAGCTGTTTTTGCCAGCTTTGCTGTTTGGCCTAGGCACAAACAAATTTTCTGATGAATTTCTCAGGTTGTAAGAGTGGATTTTATTTGTTGTTTTCTCTTCATGAATTTTCAATTAGTTTGAGAAGTTTAAAGTCCAATATGCCCCCTTGGGAGTGCATGGCAGGATTTTATATATATGTAATCCTGTAAAAGTGCACTTAATTCAGTCACTTAGACTGCAATAGAAAGTGTTGATTTCATAATAAACGATTTAATACCTTTACCTAGTAAAAAAAACATTCTATGGGATCCCATTGGTAACAGTTTTTATTATTAATACTGAAGGGATTTTTACCCTGACTAAAATAAAAAATAAAGGTATCTATGGTTATAGCATTTAAAAATGTCTGGTAACTTAGACAGACTTACCCGAAGACAATACAAGACACAGTGGTACCAACAAAAGCATACATTAAAATTGCACCAATATTCCGGAAGAAAAATCGCTGAAAGATTCAAAAGAAGTGAGTATGGCAAGTCAGAGCTTTTCAGAAGACATTTAATGTAAGCTGGAAAACCTTGGTCCATAAAACAATAATTTAATGTTTTAAAATAATAATTATCTAAAATAAAAGAGCTTCAGCAGTACTTTATAATAATAATTGAAGATCCAATCTATGTCGAATTTGAAACTCTTTTCTGTTTTTTTTTGCGCTCGTTTTGCCTCATTTTTGGCATGTGACCTACAAATTATTTCCAAAACATTGTTCAGAATTTTTTATGCTGTTTTTTCCATCGTTTTAGAGAAATAACGTATGCAAAAAAAACAAAAATTAACTAAACTCCCTGTCTTTCCATTGAATCCCACTCGAGAAAATGAATCCCAAAGTTTACCCGAATTTCTTGATTTTATGCTGATTTTTTTTTCACTTCAGATGGCCAAGTTGGGACCCGACCCGTACCGCTAAATCCTGCTCAAGAAAAATTTATCCCAAAGTTCATTCCCTCAAAATCGCTTCATTTTTATCACCAATAGTCAGCAAAGGTGTCACAAAGCATGTCGGGATATCAATTCGCGACGACGAAAGCGGAATGTCCACCCAAACGCAATACAGGAAATTATAACAAGTCTCAAAGCACTACAGATATAGGGCATTTTGACTATGGGACGGGATGGGAAATGGCCCACAACCCACAACGCTGCCCCTTTTCTGATCTGAAGTGATTCCAGACTTTCCCGCCAGCTCGTCTTGTCCACCATCATCTATTTTCATCTAGAGTGCGAAATAGCGATTTAGACACAAGGTAGGACGAGAAACGCTACTCGTTTTTTTGAGAGGTGCTAGAGACTTAAGGATTTCCGGACTTAGTGATGTCCTTCAATACACAGGCTACGGACGAAGTGTTACCGTTGCTAGCTCGCGATCGATAAGCGAGCCAGGTGCGCGTAAATAGCGGTATTTTTGTTCAGGTTGTTGGCACTGGTCAAGAGTATAAATTTGCGGTCGCATAGTCTCACGGCCAATTTGCTTTTAATGACGTCGTTTTGGAATACGTTTCATTAAGTTTTGGAAGGAACTACGCTCGGATGTACGGTCAAATCACTACAGGGCCAGAACTCATCTTTCTTCAGTTTAGTTTAGTTAATTTCATTTTTTTATATAAGTTTTTTTTCTCTAAAATGACAAAAACACCAGCATACAAATTTCTGAATGATGTTTTGAAGTTAATTTGTAGGTCACATGCCAAAAATGAGGCAAAATAAGCGCGAAAAAACAAAAAAAGGTCTCAAATTTGACATAGGTTGGTTATGCTCTGGACGCTTCAATTATATACATGTAGCGTCAAAACCACTACTTGCCCTATATGGCAGTACTTTCCTGTGCTGCTGCTTATTATGCTGTACAAGGTGGTTCTAACTTTTGAGTCTGTGGATGAAATCCTAAAGTGTGACCATTCAAATGAAAGCTACTGAGTAGTACTTTCCTGTGGTACTGTTTATTATGCTGTACAAGGTGGTTCTAACTTTTGAGTCTGTGGATGAAATCCTAAAGTGTGACCATTCAAATGAAAGCTACTGAGCAGTACTTTCCTGTGGTACTGTTTATTATGCTGTACAAGGTGGTTCTAACTTTTGAGTCTGTGGATGAAATCCTAAAGTGTGACCATTCAAATGAAAGCTACTGAGTAGTACTTTCCTGTGGTACTGTTTATTATGCTGTACAAGGTGGTTCTAACTTTTGAGTCTGTGGATGAAATCCTAAAGTGTGACCATTCAAATCAAACCAACTGAGCAGTACTTTTCTGATCTGTGGTTCTTTTTATTAGTTGGTTCTAACTTTACAAGTCTGTACATGTAGATGAAATAATGTGGTGACCGTTTAAGCTCTTTGCCATTATTTGCCAACAGTAAGGTTTGTTATTTAATATGGAAGTGAAAGGTTTAAGATGATTAATAGTTCATTAATTACCTTTTTCATGTCATATCCAGCATAAAAGATGATAGGAGGCAGAAGCACATAGAAAAATATCTCAGGATCAAACACAGCCTACAAACAGAAGAACGATATAACACATTAGTGACATAACTCCTGCTGGAAATAATTTTTCTTAATTAGAAGAACATGTGTCCTTTCAAAGCTCCATTGAAAAGCTGTCAAAGTTTGTAGATAAATTTTATCCTTGAATCTATTTTCATTTTGTAAATGTTTTATATTCATTATATACAGTCAAACCCTTCCTTACAGACACCTCTCTAATACGAACATCTCTCTATTACGGACAGTTTGCTATGTGTCCCGACAAAATTCTCACATATTTTCTTTAAAAAAAAAACCTCTACAATATGGACAACGGACACTAAATCTCGCCCCAGAGAGCAAATTCATATACATGTACACTTAATCTCTATTACGGACACTCCGGTGATCAGGTGATGATAGTTTAAGTAAGTTGTATTTTCCACTGGTTGAGGAACGAAATAAGTGGAAAATGTTTTCTCACACACCTCTGGGGCCTGGGACCGAGGGTCTGTTTTTTGAGTCACATGCTCACTGTGTTTTGTCAGTTGCTGTTTTGCTGTCCGCCATTGCTGACGTTTATTTTGAGCCCCAGTTCCCACCCAACCCTTCGTTTCAGTTGAAAACATACACTCTGTTGGTTAGATATTCTTTATTAAGACTGTCAGCATAAAGTCGTACTAAGCTTATGATTGTTGTTTAATATTACTGTATTTTGCCTACATTACGTATATGCTAGGCGGTATTTGTTTGTGAAATAAAAGAGTCAGTTGGCGGCAGTCAGCTTGACAATGGCACCAAGAGGTGTGTGAGAATACAATTTCCTGTTTGTGGTTACAAACATATATTGAAAGACGTTTTCAGAATTGTAGTTTATATTACTTTTTCACATGCGGCATTGCGTTGTAGTTCGTTTCGTTTTAAAACATTGATGTGCATACCTTATGTAACTGAGAATTTTACAATGTACTGTAGTACACTACTGATAGACAGTGTCTCAATGCTGTATATTAAATCAATTTAGATGCAGTTAAAATACGCGTGAGCCTGTTTTTAGTTACTGAACAAAAACTGTCAGTGGAGTCTTAAAAGTGACGTCATCGTGGTGACCTCTATAATACGGACACTTTGCTCTGTCCCTTTGGTGTCCGTATTAGTCAGAGAGGTTCAACTGTACTAACATTAGAAAAGGACAATAGAAAATAAAAATTGAACCAAGAATAAAATTGAACTTATGTACAAAATTGGTTGGACATCCACCAGGCTTTTAGCCAGAAATTAAAAAGTGGGTGTCCTGAAGATATTTCCCATCATAATGTTTTAAAGGATTAGGTGCCACCATTTTAGATTTTCCCTGAGACACAATGCAACTGGCTGTTGCTGTCATTGGCCAGTTTTGCCATCATGATGATGTTATTGGCTGTTGAGGCTCAAGTAAAGTTAGTGATTGGAGCATTTCAATCCATGTACATTGTATTGTTAGTGCAATTTTTGTCAGTCTATTGTTTGCCTGTTCTGTTGACAACATTTTTGTTGGCTGCAAATAACTTTGGGCATCAGTTCAGTGATGTCATTGTTTGACATCACTGCCTGACACTAAACATGTACACATACTGTCGTAGCAAAGCCAAAACTGGGGGCCACAAAAACGATCCCTGTATGACGCTTGCTCAACAAATTTATTAACCTTGCAAAGCAAGGGATTGGCCCTTGCTTGGCGAGGAACAGACCAAAACGACATGCAAGACGCTTTGAACCAACAGATCACTTGCCTTTTGTTCCAGTTCGCTACCCTGATCAGAACTGTTATCTTGTTGAACAGGTCCAGATAATGAATAAGAATACGGGCTTCCATTTACTGCTTTGATGTAGAGCTTCTTAGTAGCGCTGGTGATGGTACAATTAGGTTGAGAGATGGCAACTCGGCTTTCCCCACCAATGTATTTTATTAGAAAACCAATTATCATACCTGATCAAAGGAAAATGGTAAAGTCAGGGAAGTTTTTGCAAAATACAATGTACATAGTTAATTTAACAGTTAAAATCGTCTCACAATAAATTCACATTTTACATAATTATTTAATTTTTAAAACAGTATAATCACTCAAATTAATGGAATTTTCCTTTCTCACCATTTATTGGTAGTTCTAACTTTTCCGTTAAATGTTCCTTGGAGTGTGACTATTCAAATGAAAGCTACAGTGGTACTGTTTTAGTTTATTATACAAAAAATAATGTAATGTACATACAACTGTAGCAACCTACATGTAGTTATGCAACGGTTTTGATTGGTATACCATGAAATATCCCAATCATGACTTAATTTTTTTTTCAGTATATAACTTCCCAAGACTCCCAACAATTTACCAAAGATCTTCCCACATTTTCTGATGTTTATCTGCAGGTTATTTGAATGCTCTTGACTTCTGAAGATTACCGAGGAAGGTACAAAGATGTGTCAATAATATAGTCCACTTACATATCTAGTTCATATGACGCTGAGAAACTAACGTTGAATTCAACCCGTGGAATACTGCAAAATATGCAATGGCTTTCCTGCAGTCTGATTGGAGGTACTCTGATTTTGCAACCCTATTTAAGACTAGATACCAAAAATCTCCACCCCAATCCCAGATTTGCTATTTTTAGTGTTTTTAATGGCAAACCATTTGTTAAAGACATTGTCTGGATGATTTTATTTCTATTTAGGGAAGGCTCTTTCTCTTCCAAGTTTCAATTCCTATGCTAGACTTAATTCTTCACACCACTGATCAGTTTCGCTGCAAATGATACCCTATTCTAGACCAAAACTCTCTGATTTCTATACCCTATCCCAGACTTGAAAACCATACCCTTCACAGCGGTACATACCTGACATAGCTTTTATGAGTTCACATGATGCTGAGAAACTAATGTTGAATTCAATCTGTGGAATTCTGCAGAATATGCAATGGCTTTCCTGCAGTCTGATTGGCTGTATTCTTCATGGCATGGGATCCCAGGAGAGGGGTTGGGGTACTCTGATTTTGCAACCCTATACTAGACTAGATACCGAAAATGTCCACCCTAATCCCAGACTCGCTATTTTTAGAGCTGTGTCACTATTAGTGTTTTAATGGCAAACCATTTGTCAATGATTTTGCGTGGATGATTTTATTTCCAATTAGGGAAGGCTCTTTCTCTTCCGAGTTTTAATTCCTATTCTAGACTTGAAGTGATTTTAGAATACCTAGCCACTTATTTACATATCCCTAAATGTTTGGTAGAACAAGGCATATGAAAACAAAAGAAACCATTCATATTCATTGACATGCAAATAAGTGGCCGGGTATTCTACAGTTAAGTCCTAGACTTAATTCTTCACACCACTAATCAGTTTCCCGGCAAATAATACGCCGTCCTCATCTCACGTCACGTTGTCTTTGCTAAATCTGTCTAATACCCTATTCTATACCAACTCTCTTATTTCTATACCCTATCCCAGACTAAACTGCTTGAAAACCACGCCCTTCTCACAGCGGTACAAACCCACATACTGCTGTTAATTTTGCTGTACAAAGTAGCTAACTTTTGAGTCTGTGGATGAACCTACAGTGTGACCATTCAAATGAAAGCTACTAATCAGTACTTTCCTGTTGTTCTGTTTATTACGCTGCACAAGATGGTTCTAAATTTTTTGTCTGTGTACGAAACCCTTAAACGTGACCATTCACATAAAAGCTAGGGAGAAGCATTTTCCAGTGACGCTGTCTGTTTATCGACGTCTTTATTATAAGTTTTTTAAATATAAACTCCAAAATTATTCGTTTCAGAAGCTCCGAAGACATAAGCTTTTGTTTGTGTGATCGACAAGAACGTTTGACAAGCACCCACGTGAATGTTTATATACAAACTTATAAAACATTCTGCTGCATAATGCAAGAAAAACTTCTAGTGCAGCACCACTGGAGAGAAAGACCAGAAGTTCAACTCACCATATATCATACAAACGCCAGTTTCGTGCAAAAATCGAAAGCGCATGACTTTGAACAGCCATACAGTCAAAACAGTGATGACCAACAAAAACATCATGACCAACAGAAACGCTGTGTCGATGGCATGGTATTTGTTCTCCTTCTCGGTAGCTGCCCTCTCGTTTGCTTTATCGTTATCTACTTTCTTAGTTTCGGTTATCGTGAAAATTAACACAAGAAGCATGCATAACTTTACGAACACAGATGTCCTGTAGGCTGCCATCTTCGATGCCCGGCCGGTGACAGGACTCGATCCAGGTTATCACGGTCAATGTATCTCTTCCACCACAGGAATACCATCCTTAGTTCGTGTGGTGCATGGTGGGCTGTGCATCTGTAAGGACATTTTTTGCGGGGTAATAAGCTCCTGACCATCGACCAGGAGCTTATTACTCCTGTTTGGGTGTTTCTCGGTGTTGCGGAAGCCATTGTTGGTTAGCTTTTGTGTCGTGGTGTAGGTATTGTTCAGTGTCTTTTAAATCTTTTGTTTTACGTCATTTGGCGATCACACCATCCGCAACACCAAGAAACTACCATTTTTTGTACATTTTTTGTGCTATTTTAAAACATTTTTTGTGCTATCTGCAATAACTGCCTTTCACGTAGTGCTCAACACCGCTTATCACCTAGATCTCTTATGAACTTCTGGCCATATCGGATTATCAAACTAACCTAACGAAAGGCGAAAGTTCATGGCTCTACAACCGATTTCCATAGCCTGCAACAGGCGCAAATTGGGGTTGCTAAAGCGGGTTTTGGGGCGCGAGCAACGAGCGCGAAGCGCGAGACACGCGAGAGGAGGGGAAAAAAATGTGTTTTTTATGTTCATTTCCCTCCCCTCGCGTGTCTTGCGCTGCGTGCTCGTCACGGCTCGCGCCCTAAAACCCGCGCTTGAGCACCCCTAATAGCACCTGGTGTATGCTATGTTTTCACATCCATGTCCAATATACACCAACTTATTCGGGTCGTCACTCCTTTGAGACGACCCGTCTTACCGGAAGTCGGGTTGTGAAGTTCGAAACGGAAGTTAACTACACTTATCGGAAGTCAGCTTGACAAATCTGAGAGATAGATGTGAACCTGAAGACTATGGCCAGGAGCTCGCTTTATTTTATACTTGCTATATTGTCTTTAAAAATAGGAAGAGAAATCACCAAAAGCGATGAAAGTAAAGAAATATTAACTTTAGAGACAAAATAACATTCCACAAGAAAGGCAATTTTGATTTTTCAAGAAATCAAATTTGAAGAACTGTAATCCACTTCCATGCTTACAATCCTGCAATTCTGTTTTGCCCTTTGTGTCGGTGAATCACTACAGCAAGCAAGCATTCACTGGTAGCTTTTTTGTGTGGGCGAGTTAACTGATATCGTGTGGGCGAATCATCTTCTGTGTGGGCGAGTTTGTTGTGGGCGAGTTTGCATGTGGGCGAATCATCTTCTGTGTGGGCGAGTTTGTTGTGGGCGAGTTTGCATGTGGGCGAATCATCTTCTGTGTGGGCGAGTTTGTTGTGGGCGAGTTGCATGTGGGCGAATTGACCGTAATTCCTTCTGGTGTTACTCAACATCATATTTTCGTATTCACCCGCCGTAAATTTCGGTCTCACCAGCTATCTTGCTCCAGTCGGATGGATGCGGTCGCATTTTTACGACTGGATTGACTATAATTGGGTTGCATTTTCAATAGAGTTACTAGAATGGGGCCGCAAATTGTCGGGAATTTTTGGGGTAAGAAAATTCTTGCAAGTATTTTTTGGGGTAGTTTTATTTTAGCAGGGATTACAAAAAATGGGAAGATTCGCGGTAAAAAAAATTGTTACCTACTTAGTGCTGTTGTTTTAAATATTTACAATCGGCTCGCATTACAATTCAATCACATCTAAACATTAACTGAGTTGCACAATAATCCAAGACAAAGTCCAACACACGTTTTCTATTCCTCTGCGTTGTCGTCCATCGAAGTTAGTATAACTTGAATATTTTTTTTGCTGTAGTGACCGCTTGACTTCTTTAGTAAGAAAGTAAGTAAGTAAAGTCTTTATTTAAAGAGGGTTGCGCTAAATAGCAAAGCTAATAAACTTGTGGCCCTCTATAAAACTGCTCTAATTTACAAAACTATAAAAATTTACGAATTTAGATATAATTAATAAAAATAGCACTAAAAAGTTCGAACTTGAATAGACAATAAAACTTAAGCTAATTACTTTACATTCTAAGAATAAGAAATCTATAAACTAACATTTAAACAATAAAATGATATTCCACATTACCTGCTTAAAAGAATATAATGTGTCCCTTTCCCGGGGAGAGGGGGGGGGGGGGGGGGGGGGGGGGGGGGGGGGGGGGGGGGGGGGGGGGGGGGGCTGGGACTTCCATATAAAAATGACGGGGGTGCTCGTCGTACCTTTTAGGGGTCAAAATTTGGTGATTGGTACCGCTTAGGGTACTAAAATCTAAAATGACCACCATTAGAATTATCACGGTACCTTTTAGGGTATGAGCCAAAAAAATATGACAGAATATGACATGTGTTGTTTTAGAATTGGTACCTCTTAGGGGTAAAAATTATTTTGAGCCACGCCCATCAAACGAGATTCTGGTACCTTTTAGGGTGTTTTTCGAAAATTTCCGACGAGCACCCCCGTCATTTTTATATGGGAGTCCCCCCCCCCCCCCCCCCCCCCCGCTGGGGTCCCTTTCTCTTAAAGAAAGAGATAAAGCATTCCATAATTGACAACAGATGGTGGTAAACGTTTTTCCTCCTTCAGTCTGACTTTCGCTTGGGACTTGCTTGCTTTTAATGTGAGATTTACGGGAACACTGATTTATTCCGCCCCCAATACACGGTCAACTTTTTTACGACTAAGGCTTTAAATATTTCAGTTGCTACGCCTAACGAATAAAATTTGGCTAGCTAAAGTTTTACGGCTAACGGTTAACGCCATTGAGACCCTCCATTGAGATTTCCGTAGGTGGATACAGCTCACTTAGGTTTAGTTGGACTTTTTTTTAAACACAACTATGGAGTTCCTTCATACCAGATTTCGTGCTTTTTAAAATGATGAAACAATAGAATTTTCGCGTACAATTTGATTACGTCTCGAAAATATCACGGTTCCTGTACGAGTCTTGCTGTTTTAAAATACTTTTGATAAGAACTGATAAATCAGTATTACCAATTGGAAGCAATTGTTAGACTTGAAATTGTTTTAATTTTATCATATAAGAAACTCAATTACAATGTTCCAGTTACAAAGGAATCTAGCACTTTACCTATTTAACGCTTGTAAACTTATTTTCGGTTAACAAATGTACCAGAAGTTTTGTAGGTGAAGGGTAAAGTCTTCTACATTTAATAAATGTGTCAATTCATTTGAGGATGACCTAGTTAAAAGGGTTCAGAACTCAAGGTAGATGGCTAAACAGAAAGTGACTAAGTTGGAATTGCGAAATTTACATTTTCTCAAAAGTGTGACTCAGTAAGATGGGGTCTATAGAGCGTTTTCACTCACGTGACCTTCAGTCCCGTGGGACTCAAATGACAAAGGCCATGGCAGCCATGTTGGTGTTCCTAACAAAAGAAGTTAATTAAAATTCTTTTGTACGGGAACACCAATATGGCGGCTATGACGTCAAGTGAAAACGCTCTATAATTGGCCACAGAATAGACTACAATGGGGTAGGGGCTCTGAGAGGCCAGCGGCACATACTCAGCAAAAGTTGACCCAAGTTCCCTCCCCCCTCCCTCCCCTGGATCACCCATTCCTCCCTTAAAATTCATAGAATCGTATCCCGCATCCCACCAGTCGTATTCTTGGTTTACAACACGTCGAGTCATAAAAATTCAAAAATCTAAACTATACAACCTACAAAGCTGTTTCTAACATGGTGTGTGGATACCAGTGTATGTTACTATACAATCCTTTACAAGACGTTTCAGATTTAAACTTTCAGTTTTGCTTCCGATATGTGCCACGCAATCCACCGTAGGAAAAAAGATGGCGGCTGTTCATTTTACCACAATTCCTTGCGGACCTAACACAGCACATAAGGCACAAAGAAAGCCAAATTTTTACAATATTTGTTCCAGTACTAAGGACAATGTGTAGACTAGGTTTGAAGATTTTATAACTTTTCTTTACATTTTTATGAACGTTGTTGAGGTTTTTGTGCGCTAAGAATTATGGGTAAATGTACCAGTCGCCATTTTTTTTCCTACCGAGGATTCGTCACGCTATTTCAGATAAGCCATGAAAACAAAAAAAATTGAACCAGGCGAAAGTTATTTTTCCATTATAGATCCTTATAAGCCGATTTAATGGCACTTATAGTGAATCCAATCTTCTGTGATGAGATTTTTGGTGTAATTAAATGCATTAAGACTTAAATGCAAACCAAGAATATATACTAAGAACTTGAAAACAGTTATTTTAAAGTGAGGAGTTTTATTTAAATGGTTTTAATACAGTACTTGTATTTTAAATCCTGCAGCTACAAAAGTTTATTATTTACATTAATTTTAATATTAATAAATTAACAACTCCTTTTGTACACGGTAAATGTCCTTCAACGGAGAATTTTTTTGCGAAAACAAAGGTTAAAAACTTGAGTTGAAATACATTGTAAAATACAAGACATTTAAAATTCAGTTATCATTCATACAGATAAAAACATACATAAAACCAATAAAGCGATAAAAATGCATGAAAACCAAGGAGTCAAAATTATTTGAAAAAGTATGGTTTTTATTTTATGAAATACTGGAAAAAGAATAAAAAAACAGAGTTTCTAGAAATGACACTATACTCGTTAAGATATATAACTCTGAATTGAATCTAACATTGAACAAGTGATAAGATATTTTGGATCAGACCTTCGTTCTGGTAAGGATTATGAGACAACGAAAATGGACTGTTACTAAATTAAATGTCAAGCCGCCTTCACGCGGCAAACTTAAGTTGGTAAAACTCGCCGCGAGTTTGCAAATTTCAAAAAGTTGGCAAACGCGCCGTTTTTACACGACAAAGTTCCAAAAATCTCAAGTCATTCTTTGGCCGGGAGAACAAATCTCGAGGTAAGTTGTGGGTTTTGATTTTTTAAAAGTGGACAACTTGTATTTGACAAACGTTCACACGTCAAATACGAGTTTGCCAACACAAAAAAATGGACTAAAAGTTTGCGAGAATAAAAACTTGTTCTATAATTGTTGCTAACAGTTTGCCAAGTTCACACATGCCAACTTGAATTTGGCAACACACGTTTACCAACTTTAGTTGCTCTGAAGTTTAAAAGAGTTGTTTTACTTCTTTTTTCTTTATTTTCTTAATTCGGCGACTAAAAATAGATTTGGATTCATGACTAGCCTATAAAGTTAGGTTTAATAAAAAGAGAGACACGAAAGCGTGCTTTTTAAGGCCAAACAAACGCAACTTTTTAACGCAACATCTTGCAACATTGTTGCGAGCAACGTGTTAACACGCGTTTGGCCACCCCGTTGCAATGCAACATGTTGGATGATGTTGGATCAAATTTGACCATTTTCAAACTTGGTCCAACACCATCCAACATGTTGCAACAGGGTGGCCAAACGCGTGTAACACATTGCGCGCAACAATGATGCGAGATGTTGCGTTAAAAATGTTGCGTTCGTTTGGTCGGGCCATTTAACCAATCAGAATTCAACAGAATTCAACAGGAAAATCACTCGTGCGTTTTCCCGCGCTTGCACGCTTTTGCTGACTGTGCGCTCTGATTGGTTCATCGTTTTATTTACGTTTGTTGTGATTGTCTCGATGTAATTACTTTCGTTTTAGTCAGAAAGTTATATCCCGCTCCAACTCGTTAGAGTACTGTATACGTTCCTAATTTTAGCTAATCTTATTTCCAGTTAGTCAATCGATTGTTTGGGTCTCCACTCGGTTAGGTGGAAAAAATTAAATGGAAATCAGAAAACATCGATCAAAGCTGCAAATTTTTGCTCGCCCGATCTGACTAAACATGATATAAATATAGTGCCAAGTTTGCTAAATTTAACGAAAGATCAAAAATCAATCCAATCCGGATCCAACTCCGGACTTGGAATCTATGGTAGCGCGCCTTTTAAACAATCCAGTTTCAAAAGAGTGCCTGTTTGTTTGTTTGTAGGTTCTGAACGAGCACGTGCTATTGATATGAAACTAGTTCGCCAAATGGAACGCAAAATCTGAAACCAGTTAGACTACGAGCAGTCCCTCTTTTCCAACTTTGTCCGTCGAGCGAGAAACGAAAAAATATTGGCGAGTGGAAAATGGCCGCGCGAAAACTGGGGGTGAGTGCTGTCTCGCCCCCAGTTTTCGCGCGGCCATTTTCCGCTCGCCAATGTTTTTTTCGTTTCTCGCTCGACAGACTAAGCTGGGAAAGAGGTTGCTGCTCGTAGTCTTAGATTGCAATCTAAGATTGGTTCGTACCTAAATGGAACGGATAATCAAATTTTCGATCGCAGAACCCGCATTAATAAAATCGGTTAATAGGAACGCAACGAACGGATTGGCTAAAATTAAAACCGTATGTGACTATGTTAACCTATGGTAGAAACGTTTAGAAAAATTTGTACAAAATGATAAAACCAAATTTAAACAAAAAAAATGTGATGCTTATAAACTATACGTCACTTTTCCTAACAAAATTTAACATCCAAAAGAATAACTAGAAGAAAAAAAAGCATATAAACTATTTACAGTTGTTACAGCTTTGTACAAATCGATTGTCAAAACCTTATATTCGAATTAACATTTTAATTTTATCTCAGAATGATACTTTAATAGATTACTTATGGCCGTAAATAGGCTTTAAGAAAACCAAAGATTCGCCCGAGAGCATTTCATATAGATTGTGTTTAACGTCAAGCTGACAGATTGAGAGATTCTCTGGGCATCACTTTTAAACCGGTTTAAACCGGTCATTAAGCTCGTTCGACTACGGTTTTAGTCTGTGGATAATTGAATTTCTAAAGTGTTACTGAATATGAAAGTTGTTTTTGAATAAATTATTGCGGTGCTGATTCATTCTATTCTGCTGTACAAGGTGGTTCCAACGATTGCGTTTGTTATGGGATGAAATCCTAAAATGTGATCATGAAAGCTAGCTGTTTGTTTGCTGTGGATGAAATCCTAATTAAAGTGTGACCCGAGTTCAAATCAAAGCTATTGATCAGTACTTTCCTGTGGTACTGTTTATTATGCTGTACAAGGTGGTTCTAACTTTTAAGTCTGTGGATGAAATCCTAAAGTGTGACCATTCAAATGAAAGCTACTGGTTAGCACTTTCCTGTGGTACTGTTTATTATGCTGTACAAGTTGTTTCTAACATTTTGTCATGAGTCTGTGGATAAAATTTTAAAGTGTGACCATTTAAATGAAAGCTACTAAGCACTACTTTCCTGTGGTGCTGTTTATTATGCTGTACAAGGTGGTTCTAACTTTTGAGTCTGTGGGTGAAATCCTTGAGTGCATGTGACCATTCAAATGAAAGCTACTGAGTAGTGCTTTCCTGTGCGCCAGGGGCCCCCCGGGCCTGTGCGGGTGCTGTTCATTATGCTGTACAAGTAGCTCTAAGTTTTTGGCTGGTGGACGAAATCCTAAAGCCACTATACTAAGTCGTTTAGCTTAGCTTAGCTTGTTATGTTGCTTTCTCAGGTGAAAACCTCTGATATGCGTATGTACACTCCACTTATCTACTTAGCTTGATTTAAACATATCGCACAGCATTCGCTCAATAGGAACATTATCGAGAGCTCCACGAAAGAACAGGTCTTCAATCATCTTCGGGCTGACCGATCGTAGAGATGGAAGCATCAACAGCAATTTTCCAAATCTGACCTGTTGCTCTGGGTTGTGACTGCGACAGTATTCTCCAAGCATGGCTTGTGATTGGTCTTGCAGTCTTTCCACCATGTGGGGAGCTCGGAGGCCACGTAGATCTGCAAGGAATCGGTGGCAATTTTATGAGAATTTATTCATGGGCAATTTGCAACTACGACTGAAAGCACTTAAGCAAAAGTATAAAGGCTGATCAAAGGGTTCGACTTTTTCTTATGACTGTTGCTGATCATGACGAGTTTTGAAGCTTCGCTGCTCGCGGGATCAAAACTCGAATACCACTAACTCTGCTTGTTTAATATATTAGTCTAGTCATTGTTGAGGCGATATGCCGTGACGTCTTTCAAAACCTTACCATCGACATTTTAACTGTCATATGCGACACAGTTATAATCAAGTTGTAGCCGAGCTTTGATTAACACGAAACAATTGTCGCATGCGACAAGGACGACAAGGTTCTACCATGGTAATCGGCCCTGAGAAAGCTGTCAATATTCACGGACAAAAATGTAAATAAGATATTTCCTGAACTTAATCAATTTTTTCTGCTCTTAAGGAGTTGGAATTCTCGGCGAAGGGCCTGCTTTTGCAGACAAAAGTTACAAACCCCACTCCACGGTCCAAAAAAACAAGAAGCTTACCTGGCTTAAATAGCACGATGGCTTTCAAACACGCATATTCAGTAGAATCAATCTGCACTCGTTTGAATCTGGCCACGACGTTCTGCAAGAGCCGAATGTCGGCCATTCCTGCGACTATCTTATCTGTAGGTGCTTTGTCTACTTGCAGTCCAGCTGCGGAGAGAAGCGGTCCCATATCTACAGGGAGAGAGAACTGGGCAGCACTCAATACAAACAACTCGCTCCAGCCCTCCTCCAACAAGATGGCCTGATCGCGGAATGGGAGATCTAGGAATGTTGGGATATTTCTTGCCCACGTGACTGACATGTACAGTAGCTGTACCGCGGACTCATATAGTGATTCCGGGGAAGGCTGGTATACCATGGGTGGTCCTTCACCGCTGTCTTCTTTTGCTTGCTTCGGACTTGAACGCGCTGTGCTTGGCGAGGACTGAGAGTTGTTGTCTTTGGTCTCAATCATGCTTGTTATCGAGAGAAAACCGCGCTTCTTTGAGGAGTCTGGTGACTGGTTATTGTTCTGGCCGTGGTATGAGTGGGAGGCTGGGGTAGAGAAGCGTGTTTTATCGCTGGGTCTAGTGTGATCCATGTCTGACCCAGGACTACACTGTCGTTGAGGACCATCAGTGGGATCGCTTTTGGCGAACGTGAATTGCTCAGGAGCATGCGCTGTAGGCTGTTCGTATACGCCGCTGAGCATCGAGCATGCGGGAGCCATGGGGACAACTTGCGAGGAGCGTGGGGCACGCTCGTGTTGCACCGCTGAAAAACAACGAGAAAGCAATATAAGCGAAAAATGACAGTGAATAAGAGGAGATAAAAATACACCACACACTATACAAAAGAACTGGAACAGACCCAAGCATTATCGTACTAACAGTCACTGTGTGCCAAGCGGTCTCAAAAGGGGAGAATTAAAATTAGAGAAATTAAATTTGTTCGACATTGAAAAAAACACGTCATTCGATATAAAAACTTTACACCTTGAAGTAAAACTTAAGAATGCACTCATTGAAGTTACTGCAGAAAATATAAATGTATATATTTTTTAACTTTTTTAAAAATAAAAGTAAAACATTTAAAAAATAATAATTTTAGTACTTTGGACACACGTTTTATGAAAGGTTGGTATCAGTCCATTACAAAAAATATATATGTAAGTAAACCGATGGAAGGTCCGTACTGGGGAAATATTAGTCACGTTCTGTGTTTAGAAGTTTACAAACCGAGCCAAAGGCGAAGAAGCTAAATTAATTAGACATGATATTGGCACAAGCACGCTTTTCGGCGATCGACAAAAGAAAATGCATTATATTTTACAGGTATTTAATTTTTTAAAGTTAATTTTCAATATTGTAGTCCAGAATCTAGAGAAAGATTGCTACTTGACACAAAACAGGTTTTCTTTTACAATTTTTTTCTTCAAAAACAAAACTGACAGGGGGTTATTTTTACTTTTTTTTTATTTTTTTTAAAAAAGACACTTCAGTACGTGATCGGTATTTCTCACCGGTCCAGCATTGCATAACTCGGAGCTCTGAGGGAGCCAATCAGAATGCTCCTTTTTAATACTTCGTGATCCGTTATATTTAACCATATAATACATTAAATATTTATCATTGTCTTACAATGAAGACAAATCGTGCCGTTTAGCTAATTTCAAAATATTTGGTTATCTCATATATCCACGGATTTATCCTAAACGTATTATAAGACAGTTCAAGATTCTGAAAGTTTTATTATTTCATGTGTGCAAAACGAACTCTTTTGCATAAAATCTGTCCCTCCGCTGATGGTGCAATATTGTAACCTTTTCAATTACAGAGAGACGTTTTTGTTGCGTTTTTGTTCTAATATAATACTGTTCTGAAAAATGCACTTCCTTGGTACGTCATGACTCTGTTTAGGACTTCCGCTCGTGCGAATGCATCCCTAGGAACAGGAACAGGTGTATGCTTGCCCTTTGAAGATCTGGAGGGTACCGACCAAATTCGCTGCTAGGTTTGTTTTGTCATATATAATAAGCAATTTTCTACAATGAGGTAACATAAAATTCAGAGGCACTGATAACGTTTTAGCAGCCTTACATACGCACCATACAATTCAACTAACAGATACTGAGCAGAACTTTCCTGTGGTATTGTTTATTATGCTGTACAAGGTGGTTCTAACTTTTGAGTCTGTGAATGAAATCCTAAAGTGTGACCATTCAAATGAAAGCTACTGAGCAGTACTTTCCTGTGGTACTGTTTATAATGCTGCACAAGGTGGTTCTAACTTTTAAGTCTTTAGATAAAATCTCAAAGTGTCGCCATAGAAACTGCTGTTGAGCAGTACTTTCCTATGGTACTGGTTACTGTGTTGTACAAGGTGGCTCTCAAATTGAGTCTCAGTATGTGGAATGAATTCCAAAGTAAATATATGCAAATAAGAGCTGGGGAGCAGAATTTCCTTGGTCTTTTATGCTGCTTTTTGGTTTTTAAAGACAATGAAGTAAAAAAATGCCGGAAACTTAATCTTTTATTACGTTCAGGAACTTTTGCGTTTTTGGTGAAACTGTTATTCCAAATGCTATACCGACAAATGAAAATTACTTCAGGCGAAGACCAAAATATTAAGCTCAATTATCATTTGTCAGTTACTATCACAACCTGCAAAAAAACGAAAAATTGATCTTGCTGTCTTTTAGCACTTTTATTTTAGAACTTGAACCGACATAAACTTCTTGAACTTAGTCAATGGTTTTTTCTGGTTTCTGCATCACCTAAATACAATATACCAGTTGGAACATAAGCCGTTTTTTAAAACTGATCGGATAAATATTTCAGAGGACAGGTTATAACACAGTAAGTTTTACTTGGCACATTGTGCTAAAATCATGCCAAAACTGCCAAATAAATGGTGGGATACAATTTCTAGACATTGTATTATTATTGTCAAAGAAACTTTCATTGGGTAATTAAACGACTCGCTCCTCTTGCCAAGTTTCAAGGTCAATAAAGTAGGAGTTTAGTGTAGTCTATCAAAAATTATATGTTGGCAAATTTTCAAAGTCTCGGAATCTCGTCATTTGAAAACAGAGTTTGCGAATAACGCTTAGAATATCTAATTCCAAAATCTAGAGGTCTGTGTCGCGAAAATCTTGTTCTCATTTTATATTTTGAAACTTGTACAGAACAGCTCAAAATCTGAAAATTCCTGTTAAAAATTATCTTCGACTTAAACCAGGAGCATTATCTTCGAGCACTTTATAGTGAAGCTTTATAATTGGACTAAGCTCAAAATTTTCGGACACGGAGTCTCAGGATAGGATAATATAAAAAGTCAAGGCTTTAATTTTGAAACACAAAGGTCTCGGCGTTTTTAAGTCTCGTATTTTACCAAGTAAAATTCCAAGTAAAATTCCCTCTCGAATTTTACCACACCCCTAGATTGTATAGAATCACGTAGATGAAATCCAACCATTTATCAAAGCTAATAAGCAAAGTGTTTCTAACTTTTGAGTCTGTGGGTAAAATTCTAAAGGTTAACCATTTAAATAAAAGGATATTAATTAGGAAATTCGGCTTGTGGTGCTGTTTAGTATGCTTCACAAGATGGTTCCAACTTGTTCGTCTGTTTATGAAATCCTAGCTTTAATGTGACCATTGAAATGAAAGCTATCAAGCTGCACTTTCTGCGGTAAGCTTTGTTATTATTAATATCGCAACATGGAATTTGCAATAAAATAAAATAAAATATAAAATTATCCTTTGAAAAGGAAAAATAGAATTTCAAAATTTGTTTATTTAGTAATTTTCTATTTGTGCCCTTTTAGACTGCCAACATTTTACATCAATCCACCGGCATGCGTTGTTAGCATATATAACTTCTGTTTGCTCTAAAGCCTTCAAGCTTTCGCTCTCTCGATACGATCACACCTCATGAATGAGTCAAACAAGGCCATCGTGAATTATTAAACACGACCAAGGGAACCCTAAGGTCGCCCAAAACCGCAGTTAAGACATATTTGTATACCTGCGATGAGCCCCCGCAAATAAAACGTTTTCGAGCCAAAACGCGCGTTCTAAGGTGTTACCCAACATGACTACAAAATCCCAAGCCAACAAGAAAGGCTCCACATGCATGTATCTATTGCAAAGAAAAGAAAACAAAACTTGAAAACACAACGGAAATTTAATATCTTTTAATTCACGCGCATTTAGCGCTAAAGGATATTATAAAAATGGAAATCTGCAATTAAGATTGCGTTAATAATAGATAAGACCTGTTCTGTGAAGCTTGAACTGATGTCTTTTGGTGCAGATGTTTTCTTGGCGCAGCGATCACTATTTTGTTCGTAGAAGGATTTATTGTTACTTTTCCAAACTTTACTGATGAATTTGAACATTGACTTATTTTCCTATAGAGAGCGATTTCTACCCGCTTTAGCTGTTTATGATATCAGCGGTTTAAAGAAGGAATTTTCGTTGTTCGCTCCCATGATGTTGATGTGTTGATGTTGATGAAATTGATAAATTTATCTATGATGTTCAGATTGCGCATAAGGGTTAACATAATTTGCTTTAATTCGTTTCTTCTGCAACAATGCAAGGTTGTTTTCATTTGTTTTTCTCCTATCCTGTTAAATTCGCTAACCTTTGGGCGGAAAAAATGACTAAAAACTAATAGCTTCTCCAAAGTTGAAACAAATAAAAACAAACTATTGAGGCGACCAGATTTGTTCTTTAAATGTTAGTTGAATTCCCCGTGGAAAAATGCTTTCCTCGGTAATGCTATTAATTTAAAGTTCACTAAATAACTCAGCGGGAAAATAAAGTGAACCAAGCCCTAAAAAAAACTTTCCATGTTGCAAGTTTATTGTATGATACTGTACTATAAAGATTATTTCACGCCCGAGCGAATTTATGTACACAACGAGATTAAGGCAGCGAGAAACGGTTTACAATGGAGTTCGCAATAAAACGAGTTGCAAAAGATAAAATAAAATAGGAACATTATTAAACAATTATGTTCGCTTACCGTCTTTATTCATCTTAACATCGAAGCACTTCTTTAATCTGCAAGCCTGACACTGATTCCTTCTTGTTACATCAACCGTGCAGTTGCTTCGCTCTTTGCACTGGTAGGTCAAATTGCGACGAATTGATCGTTTGAAAAATCCACGGCAACCGTCGCAAGTGAAAACTCCGTAGTGTTTACCAGAGGATCTATCTCCACAAACCCTACACAAGATAATGGGCTTGCGATCTACGGCTGTGGGGAAAGCGAGAAAGCGCGTTAGCCCATGTGGACAAGTAATAGTTGAAGTGGAAGATTTTACAAGAACAACTTAGCCAATCACAGCTGAAGATCAGGTTTTGTTGCACGGAAATCGGTTGGTAGATTGCAGATAAGGTTATTTAGGACAAATCGGGCCGATAATGATTCGAGAACTCTTCTTGAGCTGGCTCGATCAACTTGTGGCCTAACGAAATCAATGCGAGACAACCAGACGTAATCTCGGGGAGTCGAACGCAAATTTACCAATCTCGCTCAGGTGAAAATGCTCTGCAACTTTGCCCAAAAGCTTCTGATTGCTGTATGTTGAAACGTATCAAAAAAAACTTCACTTTGACTTTTCACAAAATTAAGGTTTAGAAAGAAAATCTTTCAACACTCGAATCTCGTTTGGTGTTTTGTATGAGAATCAAAACACGCAAGCGATGCCAGAAAAACGCCTAAACTGAAAGCGTCACGGGCGATATATAGGATTGCGATGGAATAAAAGTTACAGCTCTTTGTGAACAATTCTTCTTTCATTTTCTTTTGTAGTTGAAGAGAAATTAGCTTAATTAACGGCGCCCAGATGTGCTTCGACTAAGAACTTTTGTTGTGCAAAGAAATGATTCCAGCGTTTCGTTTCACGTGTTAAGCGCCGGCATGAAAAGGCAATGTTAAAAAATATCGATAACACTGACGGCAAATTGTACCTTGCATGTTGAACTCTGTATCCAGGGACGACTGAAGCGGAGAACGGTCCATGAAAATTGTTTTCCGTGTTTAAATGGACAACACCTTGTTACAGTTTACAAATAAGCAGCTGAGGTGTGTTAACGATTTCTCCAGGCAGTCGGGCAAGTTAAGTCAAGCTAATCTTCGGGAATGATAATTGACGTTCTTAAATCGAACAGGTGCGCGCGACTAACCGTTCGCTGATTGGTCGCCGTGTTGTTATTGCGACATATCCTAGCTTGTGATTGGCTACCGTGGGCGAGGGAAATTAAATGGTTTCTCTTTTCCTCATTGTGCCACAAAAGTATTTTTAAGCGTGCCTCACTTCATGCCAATAGAAAAAATGTCGTTTTTTCCCGTTGTTCAATTGTCCGCATCGAAAAGTAGCCAAGTTAACCGAGGATATCCGCTTGTTGTAATTATCTCTATTTCAAACCCCAAGTAGCAGTTATGTGGTTTTGCCCGACCTTTCAAGTCCGTGGATGAAATTCTTAAGTGTATCTATTATGAGCAGAACTTGCCTGTGGTGGTTTTTATTTTATTTTAAGATATTGCGCAACAACTTTTATCCAGTTTGAAACATGTCCGCGTCCTACTTAACCAAGATTCTTAAACGCCAAAAGACGCATCAAGGATTAGAAACCACAAAGCCAAAAGAGCTGGGAATCTATTCATCGCGACAGATATCTAATGACTTAAAAACCTGGAGGTAGATCAATACTCTCCCGAACGCTTTGTTTACCAGGCGTGCAGACAAAAGACGAAGGTAAAGGCATGAAAGAGTCTGTATTAGCACAAAAGGATTGAAAACAATTTAAAACCAGTGGAATTTCTATTATAGCTCTCTTAGCGGGCACGTGCAGTGAATTGAATTCAGGATGCAATACTTTGTCGGTCACCTGCCGTATAAAGCAGCGCGCATGCTCAGCTCCGGACTATTGCCATCGGTTCACAAATACACGACCAATATTTATACGCAGACTTTGGCAGATGAAGGGCCTTAATAAACGAATGAATTTATTATATTAACCACAGTCAAAATAGTCAAGCGTAAGCTAAATAAGATTAAACGCGACTTATTTCAGGACTTGTTGTGTTTTTGTTTTGTGTTTTACGATGGAAGACAACGAAGTGTGATTTCGCTTTACCGAAGACTATAAATGTCCACACAGGATAAATGAATTTGCGAGTGACCCCGCTGTCAAGCTATTAAGAAACTCGAGATGTTCTCATGCAAACAAACTAAATGCGGTTCTTTTCCTAGAGCGCTAATGTCAAAGCAAATGACAGAAATATTTCAAACACGATAATTAATTTCTCTCTAGAACGTCCAGATGTCAGAGGCGTCATGTTTACGCTTCAAACTTAATATCACACTCTGTCTGAAAGCAGTCTCAGCGGTCGCAACGGCCGTTAAGCGGTCAATACGGCCTTTTAACTTTATACTCCACCTTGAAAAGGCTACAGGTATAGACTGACTTCTGCGGTTTCGTGTCTCCTCAAAAAGCGTCTCCGTGTTTTAGCACTTCGCTTTAGTTGTCGATCCCAAGGAAACGGTCAATAATGAGATCAGACACTAAAGTTAAAGATGGTTTTAAAACGAAATGTTTGAAATGATAAAATCTGAAGTTTGCATTAAAAAAAATGAATGATTTTTGAATTTCACCCTGTTTGAAAAACAAATCTAGTTTCAAGTGCTTTTGTGAAAGTAACATGTGTTAACAGAAAACAAGACGGGTATTTTTTTGTGTGTCACGTTTGTATCTCTATAAAAAGGTTTCTTGTGATACATCAAACAAGATGAATGTTCTAACAAATCATAGTCAACTACTGAGCAACTACTGAGCAGTACTTTCCTGTGGTACTGTTTATTACGCTGTACAAGGTGGTTCTAACTTTTGAGTCTGTGGGTAAAATTCTTAAGTGTGAGCCATTCAAATGAAAGGTACTGAGCAGTACTTTCCTGTGGTACTGTTTATTATGCTGTACAAGGTGGTTCTACCTTTTGGGTGTATAAGATGAACAGCAACTTCTCTGCGGTACTGTTTATTATGCTGTACAAGCTAGGTGGTTTTCAGTGCATTTTGGTTCTCAAGACGTTTTGGCAGTTAAAGTTGAACAAACAGCGTGATTTCCGAGTTTTTAACAAAGTTTACTACTTGATCCTAGCGACAAGTGAATAAACAACTGTTAAAAGATCGCGGAGTTGAAAATTTTTTTGCCCAGCAACGTGGACAAAACCGCTTGTAACTGTAGACTATGCACATGGTTTTATCTCCCAAGGTGTTTTTGCGTAAAGAACTACATTTAACACTAATTAAAAGGTCATTGGGGGACATGGAAAGACAAAACAAGCGGATAAACACGAGTTAAAGTTTGCAAGAACGAAAATAACTTGATTTCTTCCGCGGAATAGTTACATTCAGTTAGAATCATTTTATCCACAGACTCAAATTGCTAAGTGAATAACCTTAATAAAAGGAAAGGGCAGAATCCGTTACATTTTTATAGCCGAATTCGTCAATCCGCAAAAAATTTATGCTGAAATCCAAATCCGCAAATTATTTGTGAACTTTCGAGATGCAAATTCCACATGTGTGGGATTTCGTTATTATTCAAATGGACAGACTGCAAATCACAGTAGTTGCTAAAAATATATCTCTGTGTTATTATATTAGATAAAAGGTTTCTCGCGCATCAGTTGCGAGTCGTGAACATCGACGCGGAAATGCAGGTAAAATGCCAGTTCGATCAAGTTTTTAAATTTCATTTTTGTGCATTTTTCTGAAGGAAATAATGTATTTAGTAACCTGTCCATGACGTTTTTCAATCTGATCAAGGGAAAACGGCTTTTTCGGTCCGTCGTAGTTTGCATCTGCACGGCCGCCATTAAATTTGCATGTCCCTGAAGTTCCAATCACTTTCGCTGTCTATCTTTTGGAACTTCAAGAACATGCAAATTTAATGGCGGCCGTTCTAATGCGAAAAGCATAAAACAGAAAAAAAAACGTTTTTCTGTGATCGGATTGAAAAACGGTCCAGTGCAAAGGTTACTAAATACATTGTTTCCTTTCGAAAGTGCAAAACAATAAAATATTTGATCGAACTGCAGCACGGGTTGACCGCACGAGAAATCAGTTGTGACGAAAACAAAAGAACAACGGGTCTGTAAAGGGTACAGATCCAAGTTCCGAACTATATCAAAATCAAAAGCCAAATTTCTGGTCCCCAAAAAGGGTTAAATCCGTAATCCGATGCATTGGTATAGGATCAGTACAAATTATAATTAACATTTTCCCTGAATCCGACCGAAATCCGAGCAAAATAATTTACAAAATCCACCTATCCGTACGCCTATTAACCCCCTAAAATACCCATTGTTTGATTTCTTGAGGGTAAAAGTCATTTTTAGCAAACAAAAAGCTATTTATATACAAAGGAATAGGTAACTTAAATGCAGTCACCCACGAAAGTCTGCTTGCGTTGAAGGCTGTGTTAAATTAACAATAGTGTTTTCATTAATTTGTTTACAAGGGTTTTGTTTAAAAGCAGTAACGTCTGCTTTTATGCATTGTTTGCTGTGTGGTTTTTGCAATAATAAACGCCATTTGAATCAAACATAGTCTTTGTTACAATTTTCAGAGATCTTCAGAGGCAATCTTTGAAATATTTTGATAAAAGAGGAAGAAAAAGCAACTTTATTTATACACGTTTTATGTTCAAGCTAGATGATTTTAGGCCCGTGTATAGAAACGTTTGAAAGGCAAATAACAAAAGAAAATAAAGAACAGAAGGTTTATAACTCGTACTGGCAGGGGGCGGGCCAGTTGACATAATAGCGACCTTCAGATTTGACTACGAGTACGAAATCGAGTACGAGTACGACTTTGGAATTTCGAGATAATTGTATCCACCGAACTGTAACTCCTTCCTGTTGCTGACTAACACGTAAATAAACGTTAGGGATAAGATTGGTGTGATAATTAAGTATATGAGGCACACGAATTTGGTTTGAAAACTCGTACTCGTACTCAATCTCGTACTCGTAGTCCAATCTGAAGGTCGCTAATAACAAGGACAGAACGACAAGATCCCGTCTAATAATAGTTAATACCCTCTATACACAGTCTTGAACAAAACTTTTGAGACAGTTCTGAGTGATTTTTAAATTTGACTGTGACAATTCTTACTTGGACAATGCTTTTCCATCTCCCCCTCCCTTATCAATGTTGTTTTGGTTACAAGAAGAAGGCAGGCAAATTGCCACATTGCAAGACAACATTGAGGGAGTGAAGGGGAGCGAGTTGTGGAAAAATGATCCAACTTGCGTTTGTCTCAATTTGACTAGTGGTCAAAGTGGGACTTGAACTCGGACCCCCGATATAAGGCGATTCGGTTACAGAACCGGATAGGTTGGTAGCATTTGACTGATTGTTTATTCAAAGAATACAGGTGAGGTTAAAAAAGGCATGTCGATAAAGACACACTGTCAAATTATGATTGTTTAGCTGGGGCTGGATCAATAAGGGTCGCGCGACACGTTGCAAAGTCTTGGCCCCTTTGTTCTGCGACAACGAGTTACAACAGACCTCGAGCTCTTTATTAATGGCGGCAGATTAATTTATTCTTTTATATGTATGTTAATCAGCCTGAAGGCGGTGTTGCACGTGACGCCGAGACATGCTGCATGAACCGTTGTAGCGTGTAACACCCCCGTTTCGAGACAAGCCGCTGCAATCGTTGCAGAAAGTAGAATTGTGTTCTTCTTTTCGCGACGATTGCAGCAACGTTTTTAGCATTGCAGCGTGTAACACCCCCTTTGCAGCAAGTCTTGCAATGTTTTGGTTTAAAACCCCTGTGCGCATGCGTGACAACCAAATCGTTGCGCTATTTTAAACTACTTTGCAATTGTTCCAATTTGTTTAATTTGCCTAATATGACTGGATTGTCCAGGAGCTAAATTTGTAGGGTCAGCCTTTAAGTTCAAATATAGAGAAAGGAAAATTAACCGTCGTGTGTTCACGTTCTCTACGAAACCTATAATTTCATCATTTGACGTTATTGTTTTGCAGGGAAGGGAAAGAAATGTATCAAAATGTAAAACGCACGTGCAGAGGCATTGTTTTCGCTCATTAAACCTATTGTTTTGTGCCGTTCTCTCTGCCGTCGCCGTCGTGGTTGCGTAACCAGGGAGCTTAAGCAACCACGACGGCGACGGCAGCGAGAACGGCACAAAAAATAGGTTTAATGAGCGAAAACAATGCCTCTGCACGTGCGTTTTACATTTTGGTACATTTCTTTGCCGTTCCCTGCAAAACAACAACGTCAAACGATCAAATTGTAGGTTTTTTGGAGAACGTGAACACACGACGGTTAATTTTCCTTTCTCCATTTGAACCGGAAAGCCATCCCTTCAAATTCAGCTCATGGACAATCAGGTCACATTAGACAAACTAAACAGATTGGAACAACTGCAAGGTAGTTTAGAATAGCGCGAATCCTTTTTTCAACTGACGTTTTCCTTGGCGTTGCCGTCGTCGTTGCTTAAGCTCCCTACCAACCAACCACAGCAGGGTGAAAGTACTGCTCGATAGCTTTTATTTGAATGGTCACACTTTAGGATTTAATACACACACTCAAAAGTTAGAACCACCTTGTACAGCATAATAAACAGTACCACAGGAAAGTACTGCTCAGTAGCTTTCATTTGAATGATCACACTTTAGGATTTAATACACACACTCAAAAGTTAGGACCACCTTGTACAGCATAATAAACAGTACCACAGGAAAGTACTGCTCAGTAGCTTTCATTTGAATTTTATTTATTTATTACAATTCATGGCTAAAATGGTCACACTTTAGGATTTAATACACACACTCAAAAGTTAGAACCACCTTGTACAGCATAATAAACAGTACCACAGGAAAGTACTGCTCAGTAGCTTTCATTTGAATGATCACACTTTAGGATTTAATACACACACTCAAAAGTTAGGACCACCTTGTACAGCATAATAAACAGTACCACAGGAAAGTACTGCTCAGTAGCTTTCATTTGAATTTTATTTATTTATTACAATTCATGGCTAAAATGGTCACACTTTAGGATTTAATACACACACTCAAAAGTTAGAACCACCTTGTACAGCATAATAAACAGTACCACAGGAAAGTACTGCTCAGTAGCTTTCATTTGAATGATCACACTTTAGGATTTCATCCACAGACTCAAAAGTTAGAACCACCTCGTACAGCATAATAAACCGTGAGCACCACAGGAAAGTAATGCTCAATAGCTTTCATTTGAATGGTCACACTTTAGGATTTCATCCACAGACTCAAAAGTTAGAACCACCTTGTGCATCATAATAAACAGAACCACAGAAAAGTACTGCTCAGTAGCTTTCATTTGAATGGTCACTTTTTAGGATTTTACCCACAGACTTAAAGGTTAGAACCACCTTGTGCATCATAATAAACAGAACCACAGAAAAGTACTGCTCAATAGCTTTCATTTGAATGGTCACTCTTTTTAGGATTTCACCCACAGACTCAAAAGTTAGAGCCACCTTGTACAGCATAATAAACCGTGAGCACCATAGGAAAGTATTGCTCAATAGCTTTTATTTGAATGGTCGACACTTTAGGATTTCATCACGTTTTCATCCACAGACTCAAAAGTTATAATCGCCTATGTACAGTGTAATAAACAGGAAAGTACTGCTCAGTAGCTTTCATTTGAGTGGTCACCTAACTGATGCATCAGTGGAATCAAGTTTGTCCTCACAGATTCACCGGCAAGGGAATTTAGATTGACTGACCGGCTGAAGGCCAGCAACGAGCGGCAAAACCGCGAGTGAACCTCTGGCCAAGAGCACCTTGATTTATGACCACTTTGCATTGTATATCGTTACAAACGGAAAGACCTGTTCGATAACTGTCATTTGAGTGTTCAGATGATACAATAATAAGATTTCATACTTTTTAAGAGAGTTTGTTGGCCTGTCAAAGACGCTTATTTCGGTGACAGGCGATAAGTTGGCCAAAAGTCCTTACTGAGTGAGTTTTTGCCCGCAATTGAAAGCTTACTGTGAAGTCACTTGACAAAGCAAATTCAACTTTTCTTATTGAACTTTTGTGAGTAAATTTTACTAAAAGATTTTCCGAGGCCTTTATACAATAAGATACAATACATAATAAATAATTTTCCACAAATTTGATATCTGAAAAATTGATGAACGGTAAACTTGAGATACTAGGTATACAATTTTTCTTGTACAATTTGAGAGATGTACCTGGGTTATATATCATGCGATCGTGTTTAAATTTTCTCATAAATTTGTCCGCTGTAAAACCTGTGAAAGTCTGCGGGAAATTCTTTTAGACAAATGTTTTGAAAAATTAAAACACGATTACACGTTTTGCAGCCCAGGTACATTGCTCAAATTTTAACACAATAACCTTTTACAAAGTATTGTAAGTTTGCCATTTATAATTTTCTCAGATATCTTATTCGGTGAAAATTATTTGACATTAAATTCCGTTTTTTCCCCATACACCATACAAACACTGTATATTCGTGACCAGTGCCCCATAGTTTCAAAATGGCTGATTTTCCATCGTAAAGGTCTGGAACTGGTTTATTATAAATTAGCACAAAGATGGTAGCACTAGCGTCTTCGAGAAATGAAATAATGCTATATGGCATATAGAATGTTAAGATTACAAAGATAAAAACAAAAATTATCGTAGAATTAAGCTTGCAAAAAGGTGGAGATTTTAAAACAAAGATAACGCCGTGGACTATAGTTTCCATATCAATGGTTGAAAATTTAGTTTTGTTCTATCTTTATTTTTATTTATTTTATTTTCCTTTGTCTGTTATTCATTGCTGATTACAAAGGCACAAGAAAACTAAAAACAAAGCAAAAAATACAACCAGTTTAAGCCATAAAAGCCATAGAAAAATCAGCTACACTTTCAACGGTAACAAAGACAAATGGATAATTTACTGAGAAGACGTAGTTGTCAGTGCAATGTCAGAACGCTAGCATCCCATGTTGAATTAGAGGTTGTAAAGAGCTGCGTGATCTGCCCATGTTATATGATGTTTCACCACCATTTTTTGCTGGCTGAATGTTTTGTCTTCGAACAAAACAGTTTGCGGAACTGAAAATATTTGCACGTTTAGCCGGCAATCCAACACAACAACCCTAGCAACAGCCAATCATGTTTCAGCCACGCGTCCAATAACATGTTGGAGCTTGTGCTTTTAATTATATACTTGCGCTTGTGTTTGTGTCGCTTGTTAAACGCAACACAACAATGCATGTTTATACCCGTTCGCTTTTACTATTAAATCTCTTAATAAAACAAAGAAAAGCGTGTTTTTTTGTTTTTTGTTTTTGAACTAATTGACTCGAGACAATAAAGGGACAGCTCCGACTGTGTTTTCATCATTATGGCCAGGCGAGCGCTTCTCAAATGAAACTCTCGAAGACTTCTCTTGCCCGGTTTCTCTCGGCCCAAAAGCTATTTTGAAATTCAATTTCTTTCAAGTGGCCGTGAAGTTTTTAGCCCGTAAACCAGTGCAAAGATTCTCGTCAACTTAGGATTTTATTGCTTAGCTTTCAAAACGAACGAAAGTTGAATCTCTGTCGGTAAACAGCCTGCACAGAAAATAGCTTTTCGAGACGGAAAAGTCTTCGGGAGTTTTGAGAAAAGCAAGCCAAGACCTTGCTTAGTTTTATTAACGTGAGTTAGGAAGAAAAAATCGCAAATAATGATGAAAGCAAAGTAATATTAACTAAAGAGACAAGACAGTAACGGCTAAAAAAAGGTCAACTGAAATTACACGAGAATGGCAATTTTAAATTTTTACCGCCTGTCACGAAATCAAATTTGATGAACTGTAATCTCCCGGGGGGGGGGGGGGGGGGGTACTCCCTTATATACGCTATATGGGTATGTGCCGCCCGATAGGGTAGGGTTTTTTAGGTGCTCAGTCCTTAAATAGGGTATCCTTTTTGGTATTTTTGGTATTGTGGTCCTTAGATATTCCTTAGATAGGGTCACTAAATTGCAGTATCCACCCCACTGCGCAAAACGAAAAAGATATGGTCTGTTAAAACTGGGCCTTAAAAAGGGTATCAAATCTCGATTTACTACCCTTAAATAGGGTCAGGATTTGAGAACCTTGGCGGCCCCCACCTATCCTACATTGTCGGGAGTACTCCCACCCCCCCGGGTGTAATCTACTCCCACCACTGCTTCTGTTTGCTTCAAAATCTTTTTATCTAATTCTTGGTTTGCACACGACGTCATAAAAATTTAAAATCTAAACTGTACATCCTACAAAGCTGTTTCTAACATGATATGTGGGATACCAGTGTTACAATCCTTCACAAAAACTTTCCGGTTTTAACGATGGCTAACTTCTGATTTGTAAAGGTTGTAAATGTGTCACGTAATTCGTCACGCTATTGCAGATAAGCCGTGAAAATAAACAAAGCTAAAGAGTTTTTTGCCTTAAAAATGCTTATAAGTCGAAATCAAGGATATTTTCTTTGGAATTGTCCGTGCGGTCAACAACAATGTTCTTATTAACTACATCATTCTCGAGGGTAAATACTTTATCTACCGTTTTAAGCTTAATAAATCTCCTCTCTCCGTTAGTCTGTTTTTAGAAAAATGTAAGAGAACGTATCAAATCGAACGTTTTATTGCGAGAAGGAACAAAAAGCTTTTTCTCCACAACAAAAAATGGGAGCCCCTCCTCCCTCTTTTGAAACAATAGCTATAACGTTTTTTTTTTTTGGTATACAAGTTATAAGGGTTTAAGTATGTTAATAAAAAATATTGTTAAGTCTAAGTATCATTCTGTAAGTATTATTTTGTAATTAGCGTAAGTATCGTATTGTAAGTAGTGTAAGTACTGTACTGTAAGAAGTATATGTATTGTTTTGTAAGTAGCGTAAGTATCGTATTGTAAGTAGTGTAAGTACCGTACTGTAAGAAGTATATGTATTGATTTGTAAGTAGTGTAAGCTTTGTATTGTGAAATAAAATCTTTCTTGCAGAAAAAAAAAGTGTGAAAAAGAAAATCTAAAATCCCCGCTCAGGATTGAACCTGTGCCTCAGCTAGGCTTAAGCTTACATAGCCTACCGTACCACTGTACCACCTAGCTTCTCGGGTTGCATAGTCCTAAATTTATCTATATAAACTGCTACCCCTGACCTCAACTGAAAGCTAACCAGTTACTCCGTTATATAAGTCTCAATTAGGTGTCCGACGTCCTTCTCGCTTGACCCTGCTAGCAGTCCCTCTCTGGATAGTCTAGCGGGCAAGGAAATACGCGATCGGCGATCAACCGAGCGGCGAGCGAGGGAAAGTAACGCGAGCCGAGCTTGTTTTCGTGATTAGCTCTATGGGTAGACTGCTAGCAGTCCCTCTCTGGATAGTCGCGCGGGCGAGCAAATACGTGATCGGCGATCGACCGAGCGGTGAGCGAGCGAAAGCCGAATGCGAACCGAGCTTGTTTTCATGATTAGCCGTGGGTAGACTGCTTGCAGTCCCTCTCTGGATAGTCGCGCGGACGAGCAAATACGCGATCGGCGATCGATCGAGCGGTGAGCGAGCGAAAGCCGAATGCGAACCGAGCTTGTTTTCATGATTAGCCGTGGGTAGACTGCTTGCAGTCCCTCTCTGGATAGTCGCGCGGGCGAGCAAATACGCGATCGGCGATCGACCGAGCGGTGAGCGAGCGAAAGCCGAATGCGAACCGAGCTTGTTTTCGTGATTAGCTTTATGGGTAGACTGCTAGCAGTCTCTCTCTAGATAGTCAAGCGGGCGAGCAAATACGTGATCGGCGATCGACCGAGCGGTGAGCGAGCGAAAGCCGAATGCGAACCGAGCTTGTTTTCGTGATTAGCTTTATGGGTAGACTGCTAGCAGTCTCTCTCTGGATAGTCAAGCGGGCGAGCAAATACGCGATCGGTGATCCGAGCGGCGAGCGAGCGAAACTAATGTGAGCCGAGGGGCTGCCTCTGCCCCCATTTTCCCCTTGGCTCGCTTGCTCGCTCCAGAAAGTTTCGCCGAGCATGTTTTCGTGATCAGCTCGCCCTCTTCGGATCTGAAGTCCATCGTGCTTAGCACTACTCCACCCGCTCTTCCCCGTCTAAAATTATCTGAATTTACGAACACTTGAGATATGTCAGGTAAAGTTCTTCCAGAGAGATCGTCGATCAAAAATGCACCCATATTATTAAGCGCTCGTGGAAGCAGGTCATTTCCCGGCATTTATTATTTATAAAGACCTGTCGTTTCTCCCGACCACAGATCAAAAGACAAGTTTAGTCCTCGTGGAATTGATTTTCCTTCACTGGTGGTATATGCTCCATATGATTTTGTAAAAACAGGTACCAAAAATGCGATCTATTTTTTTTTGTTTGACGTTTTGGGCCATATTTTATACAGCCTGGTATACAGTTATTTCGAGAAAGGTTTAACTCGGTATCTCTCATGGAGCGCAGCCAACGAGTGAGAATATGGAGTTAACTACTCGAAGAGAAATTTCATGTCTTCGCGCACCCATCCTGCTTACAAGTATAAAGCCTCGTGATTTCTTATGGGTTTCCTGAATTTTTTCGTTTACTTTTTAAATTCTGTTTTGCGTTTGCCGTAGAACGAAGTGCTTTATCTCTCTAATGTCGGACGATTTTCATGATCAAAACTGCTCAAAACGGGCAGTATGCCTCATTCCTAGGCCCTCTCCTTATTCTAGCGCGGTGCGCGTGGCGTTGTGGGATAGATACATTGAAGCCGGTTTGCATCCTTCCCGAGACGCCCAAAGTTTCCTTGAATCGTTATATGAATCCATCAGAAAAATCGAAAATAGTTCACGGTTCACGACAAACGCAAATCTACTCACTTTCAACTAGAAACGGCAAACGGCAGACGGCAAAAGTTGGATTTTTGCCGTTCGCGGGAAAAATAAACGTGATGTTTTAATAATCACTCCAATATTACCAGCATTTATTACAGTCAAACCTCTATTAAGCGTTCACTTAACAAATGCCCGGAATTAAATCGCTCCCATATTTACTGTAAACTTGACCTCTTTTAAGCGGTCACCTCTAATAAGGTGGGGGTAAACATGAATTTGAATGAAATTTGAAGAGGTTTTTAAAATGTAGGGATAGAAGAAAAAGAAAATGATTTTTGGAACACCAACAGACAATTGATACCCACGCAAGAGTATCCCAGGTTGCTAGGGGAATAACTTGGTGTAATCTTCAATATTTCTTATTTCTCTTAATTTTACAAATCCTTTGAGAAAAAATATTTCCTCCCAAACGTACCCAAAAATTTACAAAACACCCCATAACATAGATTCATGAGATGAGCATAGAGATTTTGGATTGCTTGAAGCGTGAACGAGATATTTCCATTAAAGCCATGTTAAGTGGCGGAAAAATGGCGTTCATGTTTATCCCCGTCTTAAGCGGCCAGTTGGTCGTATTTCCCGAGGATGACCGATTAATGTCGCTCAAAAATCGGTGCCGAAAATATATCCGGACGTTTTTTGTCCGAATTTTAGTTTCGGAAAGAAAAATGTTTTAAAAATGTTCGAAGTTAAAGTATTCTTTAAAAAAAAAACAATAAATAAACAAATTAAAATAAGTTTTAAGTAATGTTACAATATCAGCGTTTGTTTTATTTATCAGTTTTCCTTCTTACTATACACAAATAACTACGATCAAGTCATAAATTGCTGCTTATTTATTTTAACCATCACGGATTTTTAACATTTCTATATTTAGTTACAAAAATCTTTAAAAAGCTGTAAAAAAATTCAGTGAATTAAAACAATTTTGCTACAGTTCGTCGTAAAAACGAGCTTAATATACGTACACATATTGTAATCCCAAGATTGCTATAAAATTCTCATCAATTCTCATCAATTCTCCTTTAATTTAGCCTGTTCCAGGCTCAGAGATAGTGGGGAACGCGCGAAGTAAAAAAAGGGAAAAATCGCGGGGGAACTGGTTCGCGAACCGCCTTCTCCCCAGTTCCCCTGCGATTTTTTCCCTGTTTTTTTTTTTACTTCGCGTGTTCCCCACTATCTCGGAGCCTGGAACAGGCTACCTTTAATTTCATTGTTACTTCCTTAACTTAAAAACTAATATCTTCTCCGTAAAGCTATTATTCCTATTTGACTTTTCCGAGCTCATTCCAAACTCAACGATGCCGTTATCAGTTGGGCACAGCTTCCCTCTCAACTCAGAAAATAGCATGTTTTCTCTCTCTTCCTTGAGAATGTCCAGAACTGATACATGTAGTTTAACTTACTCATCAATTGTCCTTTGATTTCGCAATTTCTCTCTTAACTCAGAGACCAGCATTTTCTCTCTATAAATTCTTTCTTTCGATTCTTCAGTGCTCATGTTCGAGTACCTAAACGACTGTTGTCTTGAAGGCGGTATTCTTTCAGTTCTTTCATTAGGAAAAGAAAACAAGTCTGCATTCAGGACATCATTCGTGTCCCGTGTTGGCGAGTGACAGGGCGGACTGTAAGAAGGTTGAGGGTGTGTTTTGTTTATACTGTTCACCGATTCGATTATTTTCACCTCCATTGCTCGTGGAATTCTCATGTGGTCGACAAATGATGGTGAGAACATCGATCTGGAATTAATGTTACCATCGTGTAGTTGTGCAATGAATCCTTGTGGATAGTTGTCGATGAGGTGTCTTGGATTATGATGTTGTGCATAAGGTCTGAAATAAAGCAAATAATTGATTATTATTACACGACTAAGACAGTCAGAGGGCCAATAACTAAAATCAACCAATCAGAATGCTCGACTGCCGGTCCAATATTCTCTAAGTATTGGACCGGGCATTGTCCCGAATGATCCCGCGCGATCCTCCCGCCGGCAGGAGTCGTGTAATAAATCTCTTCTTAACCAAGCTTGCTCGAGACCGTACTGGAAGAATATCAACCCTCGGTCTTTTCTGTACGTACCTCGCTGCGCTCGGTCCATACTGTCAAGACCTCGGGCCGATATTCTCCCAGTACGGCCCTCGCGCTTGGTCAATAAGATGTATTTATCATGACAACATGTTCTTGATGGTATTGGTGTTGTTTTTGTCGTTGCCGTTGTCGTTGTTTTTGTTTATCATCATCATCATCATCATCATCATCATCTTCGTTGCCGTCGTCTTCGTCTTCGTCGTCGTTATCATTATTGCCCACATCATCATCATCATCATCATCATCATCAGCTGCATTAACGTCATCACCAACAACAACATCGCCAACGTGATCATTATTGTCCGCATTATTATCAACATCTTCTCATCGTATCATCGTCATCATCATTATCGTCATTATTATAACTGTTATTTTCGTTTCAGTTTGTGTTTTTTTTTACGGGGAGCTGGATAGGGGGAGGGCGGAGGAGGGAAGGCGCCCACCCCTTCCCCCTCCCCTTCCCTCTCCCCCTCCCCAAGGCCCGTGAGCCTGATAGCTTGCTCACAAGCTAAGCCAAACATTGGGGTGTTTCTTGGTGTTGCGGAAGCCATTGTTGGTTAGCTTGTGTGTTGTGGTGTGGGTATTGTTCAGTGTCTTTTAAATCTTTTGTTTTACGTCATTTGGTGATCACACCATCCGCAACACCAAGAAACTACCAAACATTGACATGATTCAAATGTTAGCTGTTGAGCAGTTTTTTTTTCCTGCATTACCATTTATAATTCAACACACTAATACACTGCCCAAATATGGTCAAAAAGTTATCGATATACGTTATGTCTACATGACGTATAACCAGCGATGGCGGTAAATTTGGAATTTTGAAGGAAAGTGAAAATGACTGCTGCCTGCAATTTCGTGTTTTTGGGCGAAAAAGTGCGTGAACTATTAGTTAAAAAAGGGAAAAGAAAGAAAAAAAGAGAAGAAAAGAAAAGAGAAAAAATGTTGTTCACATGAATGGTCAGGACAAAAAAGGCGCGAAATTTTCGCGTTGTCGCGGTCGCAGTGTTTCTTGGCGTAACTGAATGAAAACTGGTTCAAAGTTTAACCGCTCGAAGGAGCACAATTTTCGTAAAATTCCTTTGGTAATCACCTCTGGAATATGATATAGACTTGATGCTTTCTCAGAAAAGTTTCTGATATCGTCATTACGGCTGTAGAAGCTAAAAAACGAGCAAGTTTGTAAACAACATTGATCGACTCAGCTTGTACTTCGATGTTTGAAAATTTGGTGCTGATGGAAGGGAATAAAAAGCCAAATCAACTACAGGTACGATGTTTTAACCGTTTCTTGTATCCTTTAGCTGTGAATTTTTGTACGCTGCAGTTCTTTCCGACTTTTCGCCGCTATGTTTAGGTTCGTAGCCATGTGTTTGTTCAATTTGTTTTGATTCTGAATTGAACTTTTTAAGAATACGAAACACTTGTAACTAAGACATTCTATGCCATTTTACTGTGTTTTAATTCTTGTAGTCACTACTCTGTCCCGTTCTTTGAGTAGACGAAAACTCTTCGTAGACACTCTCAACTGATTGTGTACGCTAAATTAATTTTAGCTTGGCAAAAGTTTCGGCATTCGCTGTTTGTTGTTTAAGAAATGGTCCGAGGTAACTGATATTGTTGTTAGCCTTTTTACTTAATGAAAGGTTGTATATCTCAATGATTTTTTTCTCGAAACTGTGATTTGTTATCAATGTGTTGAATTATAAAACAGTTATAGTGTTCAAGTTTGCGCAATATTGACAAAGCGCCACTTTCATTCATGAACTGTGTGATGTTGCAAGTTTCGCGCGTTAAAACATATGTAAGCTTTTTTTAAAATAAAAGGCTTGTCGGCGAGCTCTTCAAACTGTGCTTTGTTATCAATGTGTTGAATTATAAAACTATTATAGCGTTCAAGCTTGCGTGATATCGCCTAATTTTAGCCGACTCCGCCGGCCTACGGCCTTGTCGGCTAAGTATTAGGCGATATCACGCGCGCTTTCGCGCTATAATAGTTAATTATTACGCAAGCAATTCTAACTTTGAGTCTGTTGATGAAATCTTACAGTGTGACCATACAAATGAAAGCTATCGATCAGTACTTTATTATCGTTCTGTTTATCATGCTGTAAAAGATGGTTCTTCCTTTTGACTCTGTGGATGAAATCCTTAAGTGTTACCATTTAAATAGAAGCTACTGAGCAGCACTTTCCTTTGGTGCTATTTATTACGCTATGCAAGGCAGTTCTAACTATCGAGTCTGTGACCATTCAAATGAAAGATATCTACTGGGCCATATACTACATCGATATATCTTGCCCATTCTACTGTCGTGTTCAATTCTCTCAAAACCGAAACTTTACAAAATCCACTTTTGTGATGTAAAAGTAAATTTAACAGCGGATTTCAATTGAGTGTCAAGAAACCAAAATTAAACTAAGTACACTGTCCAATCTGAAAACAAACGCCGAAATTCAATGAACCAATCAGAACTCATAGCAAATACATGCAGCCTGCACTAGGCGCGGGAAAACGCGTGCAAGCAACTGAACTCACGATTGGATTTTACTTGTGATTGGTTGAGGAAGTGGCGCGAGATTTTTACGGAGGGGGGGGGGGGGGTGGTCTTGGGGTGCCCGTGGACCCTCCCCCCCGCCCTATTTGTGAGATAACTTTAGTAAAACACAGCGTGGGTGTCGACATGACAATCTGGTAAGTACCTTGGGTGTGACACAGTGTGACCCCCCCTTTGAAAAATCCTAGCTACGCCCCTGGAATTGCTTTCGACATTCAATTGAAAAGACTGAAAATTGCTCTAAACATGATTAATTACCTCTGGCTTTTGCGCTTTTTCCTTCGACAGCAGACGACATAGCTATAGTAAATTGCGACAATGATCATAACCACGACAAGAACACCAGCGATACACCAGATAAGTATTATCCAATAAGGGATATCTGTTAATAAAGAGTAGAAGAGTAGAACAGATTAGCCTGCGAATACAGCCGCCTCTCATCGCTCCCGGCCGCAAGAGGCGTTCGCGCGAGAGAGCGTCTGCGCGAACGCCCCTAGCGGCCGGGAGCAATGAGAGGCGGCTGTATTCGCAGGCTAAGAACAGAATAACGACAAAAACATCTCAGCGTGACATAAATATGCATTGTGTGAAACGAGACTGTCTAGACAACTGAATGACGTAATACAATGGGAATTGAAAAAAGGTTTATGCGTTTACATCTGAGAGTTGACATCTGAGTGATTAATCGAGTGATTATTCTCAACGCAGCGTGCAGAACCGTTTTCTTTCAAACATGATTTGCAAGTCATTCGACCGTCGTGAATCACCTGTCGTGATTCGCCTGTCATGAGTCAAGTGGTTAGCGCGTCGGACTTTCAACCTGAAGTTCGGTGGTTCGAGCCTGGTCCCTACCGTCGTGTTGTTTCCTTAGACAAGAAACTTTGCTCCATGTTGTCTCTCTCCACCCAGGTGTGTATAAATGGATACCGGCGACACAATGCTGGGGGGTAACCTTGTGATTAACTAGCATCCCATCCATGGGGAGTTATAACACCCTCAGTCGCTTCATGCTACAGAAACCGGGTTAAGCTCCAGCAGTTGTGAGCCATAAGGCTTGTGAAAACTAACCTTACCCCTTGAGGTCATTTTATGGGAGAATTCCTTCACCATTACCTTATCTTGGGCGAATCATGATGGGCGAATCATGGCCAGAAAAACATGTTTGAAAATCCCGGCGTTGCACACTGTAGTGAAATCGGCTGAAAAGGTTCAGTCCTGTGATAAACTCTGTTACAGTAAGAATTTTACTCTCGATAACTCGAACTTTCGTTAACTCAAGTTATTGTGTTTACTTTTGCGGTTCTTTTTATCTGGATTCGACCGTATGTTATTTCTAGCCTAAGCCTTGTCTTTCACAGATAAGCACGAAAACATATTACAGAATACAGCAAATCAGTAGGAATGTGTATAAATAAACTGAAAAAAAACCCACTAGATTCAAAAGTGTGAAAATAAAAAAGAAAAAAATTAAAATAAATAACAATATTATCACCTTTTGTTTCAGTTGTCGGCGAAATTGTTGTCTCGTTCGCCATAACAACCTTGAAATGAAAAAAGATAAAACGTTTGTATTCACATATACAGTGTTTTTAGGCACTGCACAATCTTAATAAGCTTACGCGATCGAAGAGGGACTAATGGCTATATAAGACAAACATTTCCATTTAAATCAACCCTCTTGCATGCAAAATGGCAAACATCTACATCCAAATTAAGAATAGGGTATCCAAAACATGCATATCCATTTTCAGACCAAAGGGCGGCACAAAATGTCGCTTATAAGCCCCCCCGCCTAAACCCATCTCAGTTAATTTTGGCAATAAAACATTATTTCGGTTGTACCCTCTCCTATATATAAACACACTACAGCTCCTTAACAGCAATTCTTTACAAAAATCTACACAAAATGAACTAAAACAGCTCTTCTTTGTCACAATATTTTTTGCTTGCCAGCCAAAAAAACCTTATGAAGTTGTATAAGCCCAGCGCTAATAGGCGGCATTTTACCGTATTTTGTCTATTGTTGGTTTTCATAGGAAATCATCAAAATTCTAAAACTTAAACTACAACCACCACAACGCTCTTCTTTTGACATATTTTACACATCAGTGAGACAGATCTCTGTGGGATTTTCACGTATACAAAGAGTGCTTTCTTTTAGAAATATAACATTTTAAAGTCAGTTTTATCAAATTTGGCTTTCGGCCAGAAACTGACCGGGGTTCTCAAATGTGTCACACACAAAAACAAACAGAAAAACAATATTTTTGCGTTTGTTTTAATTTTCAGAAACTATTGCATTATAAAAGTGTCATCTAATAATAATGAAGAGAAACTGGACATATTTATTTCATAACTTGCATGTTGACGAACGAAGAGCTGGATTCCTTAAAAATAATTTAATATTTTCACCTATTTTTAATACCTTTGAGGTTTGGATCTTTGATTAATGATTGGAAGCAAACTTGTTTTGACCTTTTGATGAAAACCGGCCAAAAATACACAGCTGGAAACAATGGAATGAATCGCCAAATATCGTATACATGTATTTGAGAGTGCCTACCAAGAAACAACCTTTACATACCTTTACTTCACTTAACATAACAAGGTTAAGAATCTCAACCGGCAGGAGGTAGCTATTAACCAGTTGGTTATTTCATGAATGATCAAGGAATTGAACAGGAGCGTTTCTGAGGAAAATTTGTTCGGAAGGCCAAAGTCGCATTACACTGACAAAAAACTAGAGTTTTGTTTAGTAAAATGCCTCCTGACGCTTTCGTAACACCGCCTTTTGCTTTCGGAGAGATAAAAAAAAACGTCATTGAGATACGAAACCGAACTTGAGGTCAGCTTCGTAGCTTGATTAGACTAAAAACTATAGTCAGCTAGGATTTTCGGGAATGAGAAACAGCTGGTTAATTCAGAGGACTGATTCCTTTCCGATAAAATTTTCTGCCGCTTAAATATTCAGCTAAAGAACCGAAACGATCAAACGGCATTAGTTTCATATACTTTCCCTAAAGGCACTAAAATAAAACTCGCTCACGGGTGTCCCTGGTTGAACTTCGGTGAAATTTATATGCTCTATCTGGGGCTTTAATGAACAAGGTATAAACCAGGAAGCTTCAGATTTTAAGCCTGGTGCCCCAATTTCTTACTCCACCTCTCCCAATAACTTCAAATAAGCCCCCAAAAGCCGCTTCAAACGTTGGCGATATCAGCTTTCGATTTTTGTTCTTGTTCGTATACGACCCGCACGAGTGTTTAAAATTACAGAAACTATTAATTGACAGAGACAAACCTTCACGTAATGTTGTTTTGTTTATTATGCCACTAGTTTTACTAAGTTTTGAGCTGAAAGATATCGAGAAGGACTTAACTGTGTTGCTATTTACTAGCTATGCATGCAGTAAAAGGTGGTTCTAACATTTCAGTCTGTGGATGAAATCCTAGTGTGACCCGCTTCAAATGAAAGCTAAAAATTAAGAAGTACTTTCCTGTGGCACTGTTTATTAAATTATGCTGTGCAAGGTGGTTCTAATTTTTGAGTCTGTGGATGGAATCTTAAAGTTTGACCATTTAAATGAAAGCTACTGAGCAGTACTTTCCTGTGGTACTGTTTATTATGCTGTACAAGGTGGTTCTAATTTTTGAGTCTGTGGATGGAATCTTAAAGTTTGACCATTTAAATGAAAGCTACTGAGCAGTACTTTCCTGTGGTGCTGTTTATTATGCTGTACAAGGTGGTTCGAACTTTGAATTTGTGGATGAAATCCTACAGCGTGACCCGGCATTCCGAATGAAAGCTACTGAGCAGTACTGTTAATAATGCTGTACAAGGTGGTTCTAACTCTGGAGTCTACGAAAGACATCTTAGAGTGCGGACCGATCCAAATGAAAGCTACTGAGCAGTATATTTTTCTTTGGTCTTCTTTGTTTCTCTTTTAAAATATATTTTTCTTCATTTCCGTCAGGTGCTCATAATGTGAGCGATGTCTTCCCAGACGCGCACAATAATAAATACTTGCAAACCTCCAAGGGAAACAGAAATTGGTTCGAAAAATCGGGAGTTCGAAAAATCGAAGGTGGTATGGACTGAAATTAAATCCAAGGGAAACGAGTTTTGATTCGAATAATCGGGAGTTTCGAAAACTCGAGTATTCGAAACATCGGGATTTCACTGTATAACTATAAGGCTATATGATAAAATAGTTGATCCTACCAAATTGAACGCAACCAGGAAATGTTCACCAAATGTGATATTAAACAGACTGTTAAAGCCTAGACTTCCTATCGTCCAGTCACAGTTAGCTATTTGGAGAACAGAGAAAAATACATCTTATTATTGAATGAACATTTGTGAAGATATTGAAAAAAATCATAAAATTACTATCATTTATTAGGAGACAAATTTGCAATTTTTAAAGACCTTTAAACGCGCCTTGCAATGTGCAATGTGAAGTGAAATCAATTGATCAATGCATTATAAGCGTCAAAAATAGGAAAATTGAAAGACATGTAAATGGTATGAAGGAAGAGAAAATTACTAGCTGAGTTAAGTAGAATAATTCATCACGAATAAGCAATCATATTTTACTGAAAATTTTTCATCAGAGGATCCCCAGAGATTTTTCAAGTTGAATTTAATTTTTTTACCAAAGGATAAGCGAATTTATTTTACTTTCAAATTAAACGGAAAAATTAATGAATTCTTTGGGGAAAACTTGGTGTCGAAAAGTAATTAAAACGGTTGTATCGTATAACAAACTTTAGTTTGTAAATGAATCGAAAATGAGTTTATTAGTTCCCTGTTGTGTTTGCTACAGCCTAATTGTGAATTTACTTCGGTAATGTTTTAACATTTATTTTCATATACTAAACTTCTTATTTGCAGAATAATAACTTTACACAATATCAGCAATATTTCCCGTATTACACTCATAACATGACATATTTAAATTCCATGAAAATTTTCTCTGATGTTTTCAAAAAAACCAACAATACGTCAACTCTGATAGCATCATTTTGCGTCTATATATTCTTTAACTATGCTATCGATCATTGTTGATATTATCCTTTCAAACTTTACCCGTTTGCTTTCAAGACCGCCAACTCTGGTCGTTTGAAAACATCCGTCGCGCATCCTAAGAGCATTTAGCTTTATTAATGAATCGACTGTTGGCAAAAGTTGACTTACCTTGCTTTGAAATCCACGCAAAGAAGATTACATAATTTTCGATTTTGGGCTTTTTCTTCTGTTCCAGCGTTCATAAAAATTGAGCGCGAGACTCTCTTCGATTACAACAGGTAAATCGCGCTTTTAAAGCGACAGTGGAGTTCCCTGATTTAGTCTTTCTGAAGCAACTTGCGAGAGGCGAAAATGTTCCTATTGTCTTTGATTTTAGCGGAAGAACCGTTGCGAACCACAATCCTTATTGTCGCAATTCAATGAAATCAAGTAGTGAAACAAATTTCTTTTCCCCGGGCTTGTGAATAAAATCTGTCATGATTCAGCAAAATTCCATGTCAAGCATTTCTCCCGGAGGCTTTAAAACCGTCGTGCGAACGTGCGAAAAATTGTTTGTCCGACATTTTCTTCGTTCCAAGACATTCGAGAGCGTTGTAATTGAAAAGACTCAGTCCAAGAGAACTGAAGATACTTAATTTCTGCCTTAATGAAATAATAATTTTGAAACGGTAACGAGCGCCAGGCCAGGGGATATCTTCAATGCCAGCGATTATTCGTGCGCAATATACGGTTTTAAATAGCCAAGGCCAAGCTATTAGTATAATTCATTCACAGAAAATTATTTTCCGCGAAAGCGGCGCGCTACGTTTTTCAAAACAATAACAGATCTTAAAGGCCGCAGGTGATTTTACCAAATATGGAATAAGGCCACAGATGGTTGGCAATTTTCGCAACAAAAGAACGAGTGTGGTGTACAAGCAAACTCCATTATTATCCACGTTTTCGGTCGCACCATTAACATGTCTTTAAGAAATATATATTGCTTGGAAATTCAGTAGATTACAAGGTCAGTTTCATTGATATTAGCGAGTGCATTATCACATTCACTTTACTGTAATTAAAATGGCATGCTTTGCCACAAATTATATCACGTTTTAAAGCGAGAATAATTTGCATCAGCCCTTCTGTAAACAATTCATTTTTGAGAAAAAATTGTTTTCACTGTTGTTTGCTTAAATTTTCTGACATGTACGGAGGTAGATCTGATGCTGATTGCATATCACTGTCTAATAAAAACATAACGTCCGCTAATTGGAAATGAATTGCGCAAATAGAAAAAAAAAGAGTTGAAAGGATGTCTATTTTAAATTTCAAATTTCTTTTTCTCTTTATTGTTCATATTCATTCAGTACAAAAATGGCTGGCACCAACCAGAAAGATATCTTTTCTTTCTTATAAATATCAAAATTAACCTTGTATCTACGGTTCCGTCGATATTTCTCAGAAAGGCTAAAACCCGGAATTTATCAGGTTATATAATATTGTCATAAACTGACTGAAGTTAAAACAAAAATATAAAAACACATTTTACAGAAATATTATTGAAATGAACTAAATGATCCTCGGATGAACTCTTTGTTATAACCGAACGTGTTTTCCCTATAGATTTTCTGTAATTTTCATGCCTCCGCATCACAAAAAAAATCATAGCGAAAAACAGTCGTTTAAGAATAATTCGATAAAATTCAAAGAAACGGATGCGATCTCAAAATTATTCTGTTGTTTTTCTGACTATTTATGTTAGTTTTGAATGGAGAAAGTCACAAAAAAGATATACTCTAGTATTAGAACTTTTAGCGGTCAATCTTCATACAAACATTTAAAAGATCACTATGCTATCTTGCTTATCCATGACTTATAAGATGTTAACGCAACTAAACCTACGACTGAAATCTATGTGATCGACTTGTAGTCACCCCCCTAGAACAACTGATCGCCGCTGATGTCATCTGCACGCCTGACCTGTCATATTGATAAGATTGACATAAAGTCGGCAAGTCGGTACAGCCGGTATTCAGTCGGCACAGCCGGTATACAGTCGGCACTGTCGGCACAGTCGTTATACAGTCGGCACAGTTGACACAGCCGGTATACAGTCGGCACTGTAGGCACAGTCGGTATACAGTCGGTACAGTTGGTACTGTCGGCACTGTCGGTAAAGTAGGTACAGTCGGAACAGTCCGGTACAGTCGGTAAACAGTCGGTACGGTCGGTAAACAGTCGGTACAGTCGGTATACAGTCGGTACAGTGGGCACAGTCGGTCGGTACGGTACATTAATTCAAACCCACTGTTTCACGGCCAGGCTACCCTCCTGTTTGTTAGTAAGAGGCTATTTCTTAACAAAGTACAGTCGAATCTTTGTTGAAAAAGGCTTTGGATATCCACAGGTCTGCACGTTTTTTATCATTCTCAAATCTTTTTGATATACATTAAAATACATTATATATATTAAAATACCACCTAGACGAATTACCGATCGTGAGAGCACAACACCAACAAAAGAAAGATGATCTCTTTGAAAACATTGAGGTATAATAGCGAATTATATTCTGACTTTGCGAAGCATTAATTGTCATTGTTGTTCTAACTATGCGAATTGTACATTTTCTGTTAATTGTTTATCAGTTAAAGTGCTTTTTCACGCACGTAGCCTGTTCCAGGCTCCGAGATAGTGGGGAACGCGCGAAGTAAAAAAAAAAAAATCCCGCCCTCTCCCCAGTTCCCCCGTGATTTTTCCTTTTTTTTTCACTTCGCACATTCCCCACTATCTCGGAGCCTGGAACAGGCTATCACGCATGCGAGTAGTTTGTCAAAAGAGCTGCCAAAGTAAATAAGCGCCCCGGGCGGTAAATCGAATCATAATGGTAATGGCAAAATCGAAAGCACTTAACGACAAAAAATTAAAGAGACTGTGTTTTTTCCAATGCTTCCGTTTTTATTACAAACCTTCTACAGCAGTAACAAAACAAAATTAAAAAGACTTCATATCGGTTACAGTATACAAAGTTTGTGTTTAAAACAAATCGAACTATGAACAATGTACTGATTTTAAAGTGTCCACGGTGCAATATCGTGTTTTTATGATTACAACCAGGAGCTCGCTTTAAACTTACAACATCTTTTTTAAAATAGGAAGAAAAAAACGGCAAAAGCGATGAACGCAAAGAAATATGAAATAAAAAAAAAACGACTAAAACACTCAAAATTTCACCAGAATGGAAACTTTGATTTCTTGACCGCCTGTTACGAAATCAAAATTGATGCCATGAACTGTAATCCACTTCCATCCTTGTAATCCTGCACTTTTTCTCCAAACTACTGCTTCTGTTTTGCTCAAAAGAATCTTTTTATCCAATTGAGTGAAAAATGTGGTGACAATTAACAATTAGATTATGAGCTCGAGATTTCTATCGCGTGATAGTTGATGAGGGCGAAGCCCGAATCACCTCAGTATCACACGATAGAAATCAAGAGCGAATAATCTAATTGTTTTAGTATAAATCTACTAGACGGGCAAAACTTAACAAGAAATACTCTTCACAGACAATTCGAAAACGCGAAGAAGCGGCCGCCATTAGGCTACTCACTCTACTCTCTTTCTACAACAGAATAGATAGTGAGTAACGTAGCCAATAAGAGAACAGCATTCGTGATAGAACGCCAGTAGATTTATGCTAATTGGTAATCATGATAACGTGGAAATTAAGTAAACACAATAGGCCATTTCCGAGTTGCCTTTAGCCTCTCTATCAAAGCGAGGCTAGGTGCGAAACCTTTCATATGCAAATAAAACTTATTTGCATGCGAATGAAAACTCATTTTCATATGAAAGGTTTCGCACCTAGCCTCGCTTTGATAGAGAGGCTAAAGGCAACTCGGAAATGGCCTATTTCGTTATTTCGGCTGGACAGTGTCCCTTTAAGAGGTGATATACAAAACTAAAATATAATAAGTGGATAAATCAAGCTAGTGACGTCATACAATGACGTTCGCCCACCATTGAAACTACAATTATTACTTTTAATAAGTATACAGTGGCAGGAGATTTTAAACAGCTCATCTGAGCTTTTCAAAGAAGATCACCAACTTCTGCGAGTAAACGCCAGCGCATCAATACTAAATATTAGTAATTTAGTTATAAAGCTATACTGTCCATATAGTAAAGCTATAGATGGTTTTCACTAACGTGACCTTCAGTCCTGTGGGACTCAAATGACAAAGGCCATGGCGGCCATGTTGGTGCACATAACAAAAGAAGTTCATTAAAATTCTTTTGTAGGTGTGCACCAACATGGCCGCCGTAACGTAACGTGAAAACCACCCATGCTGTCCATATACTGTCCATATACTCTGTATTGCCCTGGCTCTGAGGAAGACTAGTTCTATTAGTCGAAATATTGGCCATTTAATATATCTGCCCCTTGCCGTAGTGCCAGCCTTGCATTCAGTTTTGTATTTTCACATTCAAGTGACGCCTGGCACGAGATCTTTCACAAGGAAGATCCGGCAACTACCAGCAAGTTTAATTTCTGCGACGTGTGGACCTCTGCATTCAAAGGTTTTAGACTATACTGTCCATTGAACATCTTAAACGGAACGACCTAAGAGGAAATTCAGAGGCCCAAAAAGACTTGTGAGATTACGTTAGGATCATGTTTAAAGTGCACCTAACCCCAAAATTGTTTTTTCGCTTAATCAACTCTATATACGTTGAAAAGTTGAATAGTGAAATATTTCTTGTTTATAAGGTTGCGTTTGTGAATTATAGAGGTTTGAATTTACAAAATGTTAATAAGATGACGTCAAATCAAGACTCGTTTATTATACAACTACTTGTTTCTACCTCCAAGTAATATTATTTTACAAATCAATCGACTATTAACAGTTTTTATTCAGTATTTCTTAAATTGATTATCCTTTTAAGGCCCATCGTCACTTACCGTAATGCATTGCGGGCGTTCTAGAATTTCTGGGGCCACAAAAATCTGTTTTGTGGCGAGAAAGTTTGATTCCTAAAATAATCCGTTTACATCGGAGAATCTGTATCGTCTATTAACTTCAAGATGATTTCGTTCAAATATTTAGTTCATATTCAAGGTATTGCATCTTGTTTTTGTATGTTTTATTTATTTTCCATCGTTACTGATACGTTTTCTAAGCAACGCCGCCGAAGGCTCGAGGCGGCTGTCAAGAAACGAGAACCTTCAGAAGGTTTGGCTCAGAAATTCGGTCGTCCATGGAAAGGAAATAGGTATATTAGATTGCCTACTAGTTAAGATTTATCTTCGAATCTTTTCATTGTAATTTTTTAGAACATTCGTTTTGCACGTACTGTCAGTTGATATTTGAATATTATTACCGTTGATGCATGACGGATCGACCGTAACGAATAATGCTCCCTGGAAATGTAAATAACAGAAAAAGCTCAAAACTTCTCGGCTCGCCGGCGGAGTCGTTTTTGCCAGCATCTATATATGTGAAATATTCCATGGAAGTTGTAGGAGGTTTTCTCCGTCCCTAGCCGTCGAATGTTTTTTGATGCAAACTTCTGAAGCCGAGAAAACGTCCTCCGCCAGCGGAACTCATTAATTTTAATATGCCCGATGCAAATCAGATACGCCGAAAGAACAGCCCACAAAATACAAATACTTCTCGGCTCGCTGGAGGTTTCGTTTTAAGGGGCATCGACCTTAAACTTTCGGTTAAAATAGCAGGAGGTTCTCCGCGTCCCTCGACGTGAAAATGTTTTCGATGCGAACTTTCGAAGCGGAGGAAACTACCTCGACGACTGGAGCTACACTAAGGCGGGTTGAGCGGCTCCAGATAAAATGCGAGACATGTTATACGGGCTTTTGATATCTAACAGGACAGCTTCTTGGAACTAATAAATTTTAAAATCAATGTCGAACGAAATTTCAAACTCAGTGTTAATTTCTTTCTGGAGATGAGAGGCCAAAATTTCACTTCGCGAGAGATCGAATTTATCTGGGTCCAAATCAAAATAAACAATGCGCCGTGCATCACAGTAAATTGAAGTGGCACCGCGGCAGAACGCACTGCGCATGAGTAGAAAACTGAGCATCCGGTGAATTACGCATTTCCGGTGACATACTGTAATCCCATGTAAATGTTGTAGTTAATTTTTTATCTCAGGTAATTTTTATTTTTCCATTGTTTTTGGGTATGGTAATATACGCTAATGAATTTGAAACAAAGGAAAAACAAAAATTACCTGAAATAAAAAATGAACTACAACATAAACAACATAAAACTCCCGTACCGCGAAGTTTGAAAACAAAAAGTAAGAGTTATAAAACAAAGGTATAGAGAAAAAGTTTGTTTCGTTGAAAAGTTTTTTCATCGTTCAAGTTTCAAGCGTTTGCACCAACAGGTTTGGTGTTTGCACCAACAACGAAATATGAACAAATAATTTTTGCATCGCATTTTTTCACAAAAAACAAGTCTTCACTCCATCTCGAAATGTATTCATGCAAGAACCGATCGTGTACGTACCATAATTTTCTTCGGTTTTGGTCCTTTCATCGTTGCATCTAGAAAATCTAGGTCTGTTGGTTCATGCAGAAGTGTTGTTTTATGCTGTTCGCATCGATGTTGACTGGTAGTTTAACGGACCGGAAGTGCTTGAAGTTTACGCATGCGCAAACGTTCTGCCGCGGTGCCAATTGAAGTAGAAATAATGGTAAAGTATTGATTTGACGTCATCTAATTAGCATTTTGTAAATTCAAATCTCTACAACTCACTAACGCGACGTTAAAAACAAGAAATATTTCACCATTCGACTTTTCAACGTACAGTCAGTCGATTAAAAGAAAAAAATGGGGGTTAGGTGCACTTTAACACGATTATGAATAGCTATATAATGATACAATGGGGTGATTTATAGTTAGACTGTAGTCAAAATAGGTTCTGCGGTGCTGCGTATAGAGACGTGAAAGACAAAAAGTTGGTACCAACTGAGTTAATCAAGCAAATAGCCCATTTCCGAGTTGCTCTTAGCCCCTTTTTTAAACCGAGGCCAAGTGCAAAACCATTCATATGGATATGTGCCTTGTTTCGCATGCAAATAAAACTTATATCCATATGAATGCTTTGCACTTGGCCTCGGTTTGAAAAGGAGGCTAAGAGCAACTCGGAAATGGGCTATTGTAACACCTTTAAGATATTTAAATTAGCTGACGTTTCGAGCGTTCGCCCAAACCTCGTACCCAGGGTCTCCTTCGCTTTTAAAATGGCGGGGCGGCATAGAAACGGGTCAAACTGACTTTTTTTCACTTAAAATTACATGAAATAAAACTAATTTCACACTTTATAGTAAAAGAGGGAAAATATTAGAACAGTGTAAGTGTATGCGGAACAAACTAACTTTTCTCTTTCACTAAAATAACATAAAGTAAAACTTTTTTCACACTTTAGAAGATAAAAAAGAGGGAAAATATCATTACAGTGTACGTGTATGCCCCGCGCCCGAGTCTTTCGCTTCGTAACTGATATCCATATCCATTACGTACATCAACAAGGGATAGCTGGCGAGAGCTGTAATTTTTAACATATTTATAGAGTTACCCATATTAAATATAAATGAAAGCTAACCGTTTTCAAATCAGTGCTTAACTCTAAACTCTGTAAATCAGTGCTAAACCACAAAACGTTCTTCTTTACTTAACCAGAGCTCTATTCTCTCAGTTTTCTGAGTAATAAATCGGGTTTTGTTCCCGTATACGTCTGTAATAGGGCGCTTAAGCAACCAGGACGCCGACGGCAGCGAGAACGGCACAAAAAAATAGGTTTAATGAGCGTAAATAATGCCTCTGCACGTGCGTTTTACATTTTGGTGCATTTCTTTGCCGTTCCCTGCAAGACAACAACGTCAAATGATGAAATAGGTTTTGTGGAGAACGTGAACATACGACGGTTAATTTTTCTTTCTCCATTTGAACTGGAAAGCCATCCCTTCAAATTCAGCTCCTGGACAATCCAGTTACATAAGACAAACTTTACAAATTTAAGCAACTGCAAAGTAGTTTATTTAAAATAGCGCGAATCCGTTTTTCAAGTGACGTTTTCCTTGGCTTTGCCTAAGCTCCCTACTATAACGATGAAGCATTCTACATTGTGTAAACCTCATAATGTGTCCAACGTCAGTTTGACAGATGGAAATAAGTGTTGAAACGTTTCTACGCCCGGCCCGCCATTTTAAAAGCAGAGAAGACCCTGGTGACGAGATTGGTGTTCGCCTTTCGTCAGAGCGAGTAACGAAGTGCTAACTCTCCAAACGTCAGCTTATTTAAATCTCTCTACGTCCACACTTAAAAAGGCATTGGCCGTTTTTATGCTAGAGACGTAGTTTAACGTCTCAGACGTTAAATGCGTCTGAAATAAAAACGGGACGCATTAAAGTAGACGGCCAAACAGAGAAAACACAAGATTTTCTTAAAAAAGCTATTCTCGGAAGTGACTGGACACGACTAAACTCGTCGCCAAATAAATTTTAAGAACACGAATATACAAATAGGGCTAAATTCGTCCCAGTTAAGGCCGTCTCGTTTTTATACTAGACGTATTTAACGTCTGAGACGTTAAAGTCGTCTGTTAAGTGCGTCTGAACGACGCACTTAAAATAAGACGTTAAAGCCGTCAGACGTTAAATCCGTCTGGCTTATTTTCCGTTTTTATACTGAGACGTTAAAGTCGTCTCGAGACGACTTTAACGTCTCAGACGATATTAACGTCTCTAGCATAAAAACGGTCATTGTTCTTTCTAAAACATCCCCTATTCCCGCTTAGCAGCGGTGCCAGCGGTGCTTAGATCCAACATTTCGTAATCATGTCGACTATCCAGTGCCTCGTATTCATGGTTACCCAAGCCCTGGTACGCAGGGTTTTCAAAGGCAGGGTTGTCATAAGTTGTCTTCGTTATCATAGTTTTCTCGTTTATCTGGGCATCTTTTTGTCCTTTTTCTTGTGTGGGCGAATCTCTCTTTTCGCCTTCACCCAGGACCACACCTTCGTTTTCATAGACTGCATCCTGCTAATGAGAAAATATCCCCAGAGTTAAACATAATTTCAGTTTTCAGTAGCAGATGAAGGGAAGAGCCGGGGGGGGGGGGGGGGGAAGAGCGGGGGGGGGCTACCATTCTAGTTCTTTTATAAATTAAAGTAACGGGGTAACCATCGTATCTTTTAGTAGTTACAATTCGTAGTTGTTTTTTTGTATTTTACACTCTTTATTAAATTTTATAAACTGAACTTACATTAATAACTACTGCTTACAAATTTTTTAACATAAAACAGAAAATTGGCACACATACACATATATAAACACAAACCATACGGGTGGTGCATCACATACACTATGAAGATTAGGACGAATCAACGAATTAGTGCACGCATGAAATATAACATACAAGTTATGATGGAGTTCACTAATTGTTAGTAAACTTGCCCCATTTCATTGAGTTGATATTCAATTTGTTGTTAGTTTTGGAAATTTCAGTTTCTATTTGGTGAACTAATTTGGTTCTAGAGATGAATGCTTTTTAAAAGACAATTCGTAGTTTGGTACCACTAAGGGTGTTGCAATCGAAAATGACCACTGTCGATCAGTGTGGTCCTGGGCCGAGTTGTTCAAAGCCTGACTAGCACTAATCCTGGATTAACTGTCAACAGAACATATGAGTTGTCATGGTATTTAACGCTGAATTAGCACTAATCGGCCTTCGAACAACTCGGCCCTGATACCTGTTAGGGTATTAAGCCAGAAAATATATGCTGACAGAAACAACTTTTCAGAAAGTATTGGTACCCTTTAGGGGTAAAAATTACTGTGAACCACACCCACAAACAGGTTTCTGGTACCTCAGCTCCTTTCAATAGCCCCTCCTCCCCCCTCCCCTCTTGTCACGCCCACCCCGGGTGAAAGCTTAACCGGCTGTGACAATAGGTGGATAAGTGGCAAAAAACCGCGAACGAAAATGCTGCTCGTGTACGTAGGATGGACAGAATATCTAATCAGCCAAAAATGTGAATACAAATAAAGTAAGTAAAGATGATACTACGTGGAACCAGTAACGCGATAACGACATGATAGAGCCCAAACTGAAAGCCAACATGCAACCGTGGACAGCTGTTTCCACCTGCTTGGATCTCGTCAGCACTGGTGAAATCATAGCCGGATGTTGCAATAGGGTCCTTTCGATATATTAAGGTGGCTTACCCCAGTTTTGAGGGACAATAAATTTCCTTACCCGCGCGTATCACGCAAACATTACCGCGCGAGCAAAAATCACGCGAGCGATGAATGTTAGTAAAGTGAAAGTAATGTAATTTTAGTAATGCTTGCGCAGAGTGAATGGCCGTGGTGTATGCAGTAGTGCGCATGCTCAAAATAGAGATCGTACGAAACGTTTTTTTGGTCGTAAATTTCTCGAAATCTAGCTGCACGGCCTATGCTCAATTTTTGATATTTTTAAATATACATCAACATCGATCTGCAGACAATTTTTTTTCAAAATCTGTAAGACAGATTTTAAAATATTTTTCGAAATTTCTATTTTTGATATTTTCGTTTATATGCGAAAAACTCTCTTACAGGTTTTTGTTTTAACTTTTAAGAACGTTTACATTTATCCAAAGTTTAAATGGTAAGATTTTGAGGTAGGGTTGTACGGGTAGTTTTTGAGTAAAACCGGTCCTCATAGAACTAGAACCCAGTCTTCTGACAACCGCTCGGTCGCTTGTTTTTAGCCACTTCTAACAAGAGAAAGGTGAAATTACAAACACCCACTGTCTTGTATGATGGTTTTGACTTTGTAATTGTTGCTTGTTCCCACAAATGGTCACCTGTAAATCGATATTGATAAATTCGACTTGATTGTGAGGAATCTTCTCTATTTAAGCTATAAGCTTCAGCCTGGCCGCTGAAGGGACTTTTCCTCTTAGGTATGTAAGTATGTGAGTCGTTTTAGCCCCCAAAACGAATATAAAATTTGACAATTTTAGTAACAAAACGAATGTTCTGTCTTCTAGTGTAAAATGTGTCTAGACTTTTGGCATCTTGTCTTAAAAAATAGGAAATGTGAAAATAGACACGAGTTTCAAGATACGGGCCGCCCGGGGATTGTCATTATCCAGTTGGACAACCTGTGGTATCTCTACATCATTGATAATGCGATACTTTAAAATTATCTTTACCTTAGCAGGATTGTTGTTTATGTAAGTAGACTGGCGCCCAGGCAGGTAGATGGAACTCTCGGGACGGAAAGAGTATATGCCGTGTCCGTGAAAGGGACCGGAAATGGACTCACCAGTCGGTTCCCTCTCGCGGTAGGAAACTTGGTAACCTTTACGCGAGGGCCTGAAATGAAAGACAGATTTGAAAAGATATTTCAAAATGTTTCGTGTTTCCATAACATTATGGTAACGCGAGTGGAAATTTTGGAGAGCGAGAATTTGCTGTGGAAACATGAGTTCAAGGCGAGTAACTAGTAATTCTTTATTGAGGATACCTATTTCACTCAAAAGTGCTTTTAATACAGAAGGGTCCTCCTTCTAAGTTACAAATACTAATACTAATACATGAGATATACCAGAAAAAAACTAAAACAAAAGTGTTTCCACAGTTACTTCCAGTTCTCCCAATGTTTCACGAGTGTTACCATCACGACTCTACTGACTCTATGGGAACACGAATAAAACGATATGAACGCACACATTCACATTACGCATTCAATAATCGCTTTAGTCAATCACAGAATCTGGCGCTTTTGATCGGTTTTGAAACTTTCCGAAATGCACTTATGCTTCGGACGCTTAGGCCCGGTTTAGACGCCGAACTTTTCATGAGCCGAACCTAATACCTAGAATTAAGAACATGAAAAGTTCGGCGTCTGGATCAGTTAACAACGGCTATTTGAATTTGGAACGGCTCAGCCGTTCTTTTCGCCTGGCTCAGCCGGGAATTTCGGCTTTGGAACGGCTTTGATTCAGACGCCGAACTTTTCATGAGCCGAACCTTACGCATAAATTATTATAACGACTGGTGCGTGTTTTGACATCTTTGCCTGAAAAGCGCTGACCTTTCGATTTGTTTCTCTTCAAACTGAATTAAATTCGGCTAATTAAGTTTGGCGTCTGAATCAAAAGGCGTACTTTTGTTAATTTGGGTCGGTCCAAATTCGAATTAAGTTCGGCTCATGAAAAGTTCGGCGTCTGAACCGGGCCTTAGCAAACTGACATGTTAAACAAATATGATTAACTACGAAGCCAGTTTTCAAGAATAGCGGAGGTGCTGTTTATTATGCTTTACAATTTGATTCAAACTTTTATGTACGTGGATGAAGTCCTAACGTATGACCATTCAAATGAAAGCTACTGAGCAATACTTTCCTGTGGTAGTTTATTATGCTGTACAAGGTGGTTCTAACGTTTGAGTCTCTGGATGAAACCCTAAAGTGTTTTCCATTCATGAGCTGTACTTTCTTGGGTGTACTTTCTTGTTTATTATGCTGTACAAGGTGGTTCTAACTTTTGAGTCTGTGGATGAAATCCTACAGTGTGACCATTCAAATGAAAGTTACTGAGCAGTTCTTTCCTGTGGTACTGTTTATTATGCTGTACAAGATGGTTTTAACTTTTGAGTCTGTGGATGAAATCCTAAAGTGTAACCATTCACATGAAAGCTATTAAGCAGTACTTTTGTGTGGTACCTTTTATTACGCTGTACAAGGTGATTCTAACTTTTGAACCTGTGGAGGATGTGGTTTCTTTTGGTCTTCCTTGCCACTAATTTTAATATTAATGTAACTGTTTTCAGTATATGGCAATAAACTTGAACTTGAACGTGAACTTGAACTTACAGTGTGACCATTCAAAAGAAAGCTGCTAAGCAATACACTGTACTTTCTTACAGTGCTGTTAACTTATTCATTAGTTGAGTCATATAGAGTATCTTACAGGCTTTGGTTTTTCGATCTCCTGTATAAAACCACTGAGAGAATGATCACCAGTATCAAAAAGATTGAACATAACACAACGAATGCAATGGCACAGTTTAGAAGAATACCTAAAAGAAGAAGAAAAGAAAAAAGAAAATATATTAACTATAAAATGGTTCAAATAGCCATATTTTCCAACCAAACTACAGTCAAACCTGTATGTAACGGCCGTGTATTAAGCGGGCACCCTCTATTAAGCCGCCAGCTTTAATTTCACCCATACTAAAACTACTTGTATTAAAAGGTCACCTCAATTAAGCGGTCGCGGCCAACTTTTCTGAGCAGTCCCATGTTTCTCTGTCTTTGTAATTTCTAACTGTATTAAGCGAGGTCTTAAGCGACCACCCTTGAATCAGGGAAACCTTAAACCAGATACAATTTTACGATTTTATTTCGCTAAGGATCCATCATACTTGCTCGCATTACATTAGGGTGGGAATATGGTTAAGAGGCATTTTTGCAACATCCAGCTCTTAAAACTATAGAGTTCCGTTAGACTTGTGGCGACCAATTGCCACCGGAGTTACAAGGCAGAGATTGCTTGATTGTGTTATTGTTAGCTAGTGTATACAGCAATACTATTAGGTTAATAAAAATTGACAATTGACCACGGCCACAAAGTATTTTTATGAATCTTGAGCGGCCAATTTTCAAAGTCACATCTGCGTCCAACTCCCCATCCTCCCCTCCCTCCCCCTCCCTCCCCTGCTTCCCCCTCCCTCCCCTCCCTCCACTCCCTCCCCACCCTCCCCTCCTACCAACGCCGTCCTCATCTGTAAGGCATTTGAACATTGCCCATCGCATTTGGAACGGGCAAAATATCAACGAAATTACCAACAATAGTTTACAGCCGATGGAAGGAAGGAGTAAAAATATGTATATTTGTTCCCGTCTGCTAAAACTAAGGGATTGTGCAATAATTTTAATTGATTGTGCAAGTAGGAAAATATTAGGTAATACCCCCTTCTAAAGGAGCGAATTTAGTTATTGCCCCCCCCCCCCCCACCCCCCCCCCCCCCCGATCAGTCAAATTTATTTTGAACCAGTGCAGAACATTTGAACTGAAGCACTAAAATATTTTCACCAGGGCAAAATATTTGCACTGGTGTATAACTATATTCTACTGTTCAAACGTTGTTGACAAGTCAAATTTAAAAAGCCAGAAAATCCGCTTTATCAGAATATTCGTCTCTATATTATAGAAATAGAGAAGAATAGATAATCGTATTGCAACAGATCATAACAGATCATCAAGCCTTTCAGTGAGAACTATAAACACTTGCAATAAAATGTTAAGCCCCCCTCCTCTTGAGTGACTTATTTTACTTTGGGCAACCCCCCCCCCCCACCCTATCCTTGCTTTGATGTTACTTTATGCCCCCACCCACCCCCCCTCTGGTTTTCCAACCCCCCCCCCCCCCCCCCCCCTCCTCCTGATAATTATTGTACAGTCCCTAAAGCTTCATGTATTCACGAGTCAAAAGCAAAATCTGATCTCAAATAAGGTCAAATAATTTCCGTCCAATTTGATATCTAAACAAATTCTAAATGGGTAACTTGAGACACTAGGTAAAATACTTTTCAGTTAAAATCTGAATTATGTTCCAGGCAAACCTAGCGTGTAATCGCATTTTACATTTCAGATATTCAAGCAGAAAATCGAACAGTAACTGACAATGAAATATTTACTGTATTGGTAGGAATTAAACTTCGCGCAGACAAGTTCCCGTGCAAGTCATTAAGTGCTAACAGAAGCTTATCACGTCTGTTATGAGCTTCTGGTGCTAACTATGGTCATAGTTCTGCCTTACTCTTTCTCTTCAGTTTTGAAAAGCAGAAGTGCTGAATATATACTTTTCATGCCAAATATTTTCTCATCCGGCCTGACCTAACTTATTCAATAAGTATTTTATCATATCACCAATTTAGAGATAAAATTGCTTGAAATTTTAACACGCGAGGCCGTAAACATTTGTAGTAAGGCCGTACGGCTTTTTTACGGCTCTCGTACAGGACTTGCAGGAAATATGAAAGACCGAGCTGTCGAGTGAGACTGGGAACTAGACTACGAAAACAAAATTGAAGAAACAATTTGCAAACATACCATCAGTTTCCTCGTCAATTAAGTACTTATCTGCAAAGAGAAGAATTGCGATAATTTAGTCAAACTTATCATATTGCTGTAATTGCTGTCTGCATGAGAATTTGGTTTTATCGACTGAGTCGATAAGGTAAATTAGCCATGACCGTAAAAAGATTCGAGAAAGCTGACGTTTCGAGCGCTAGCCCTTCGTCGGAGCGATTCGCTGTCTGCATGGCCAATCGTTTGAGCGGGAAAGTAGTTAACACATTTTAAAATTTCTTCCACAGACTCAAAAGTTAAAGCCGCCTTGTACAAAATAATAAACGGTACCACAGGAAAGTACTGCTCAGTAGCTTTCATTTGAATGGTCACACTTTAGGATTTCATCCACAGACTCAAAAGTTAGAACCACCTTGTACAGCATAATAAACAGCACCACAGGAAAGTACTGCTCACTAGCTTTCATTTCAATGGTCACATTTTAGAATTTTATTCACAGACTCAAAAGTTAGAACCACCCGCGTCAGTGTACACCATAATAAACAGCACCACAGAAAAGAGCTGCTCACATGAGTAGCTTTTATTTGAATGGTCACATTTTAGAATTTCATCCACAGACTCGAAAGTTAGAACCACCTTATACAGCATAAAAACAGTACCACAGGAAAGTACTTCTTAAAAGCTTTCATTTCAATGGTTACACTTAGAATTTCATCCACAGATTCAAAATTTAGAACCACCTTGTACAGCATTGTAAATAAAAAGCACCACAGGAAAGTACTGCTCAGTAGCTTCATTTCATTAAATGGTCACATTTTAGAATTTTATCCACAGACTCAAAAGTTAGAACCACCCGAGTCAGTGTACATTTAATAAACAGCACCACAGGAAAGAGCTCGATAGCTTTCATTTGAATGGCCTCACATTTTAGAATTTCATCCACAGACTCGAAAGGTAGAACCACTTATACAGTATAAAAACAGTCAGACCACAGGAAAGTACTTCTTAAAAACTAGTTTGAATGGTACACTTTAGGATTTCATCCACAGGCTCAAAAGGTAGAATCACCTTATACAGCATAATTAAAGTATCATAGGAAAGTACTTTTCGTTTTCATGAGTCACAATTTTGGATTCCATTCACAGACTCAAAAGTTAGAACCACCTTGCACAGAATTATAAACAGTACCACAGGAAAGTACTGCTTGATAGCTTTCATTTGAATGGTCACACTTTAGGGTTTCATCCACAGACTCAAAAGTTAGAACCACCTTGTACAGCATAATAAACAGTACCACGGGAAAGCACTTTTCAGTAGCTTTCATTTGAATGGTTACACTTTAGGATTTCATCCACTTACTTTAAAGTTAGGATCACCTTGTACAGCATAATAAACAGTACCACAGGAAAGTACTGCTCAGTAGCTTTCATTTGAATCGTCACACGTTAGGATTTCATCCACAGACTCAATTTTGTACAGCATAATACTGATAATAAACAGTACCACAGGAAAGTACTGCTCAGTAGCTTTCATTTGAATGGTCACACGTTAGGATTTCATCCACAGACTCAAAAGTTAGAACCACCTTGTACAGCATAATAAACAGTACCACAGGAAAGTACTGCTCAGTAGCTTTCATTTGAATGGTCACACTTTAATTTAGGATTTCATCCACAGACTCAAAAGTTAGAACCATTTTGTACAGCATAATAAACAGTACCACAGGAAAGAGTACTGCTCAGTAGCTTTCATTTGAATGGTCACACAGTTAGGATTTCATCCACAGACCATATTAACTATGCACAGACTCAAAATGTTAGAACCACCTTGTAAAGCATAATAAACAGTACCACAGGAAAGTACTGCTCAGTAGCTTTCATTTGAATGGTCACACTTAAGGATTTAATACACACACTCAAAAGTTAGGACCACCTTGTACAGCATAATAAACAGTACCACAGGAAAGTACTGCTCAGTAGCTTTCATTTGAATGGTCACACTTAAGGATTTAATACACACACTCAAAAGTTAGGACCACCTTGTACAGCATAATAAACAGTACCACAGGAAAGTACTGCTCAGTAGCTTTCATTTGAATGGTCACACTTTAAGATTTCATAGCAGAATGAATAATCAAACGACGCATAATAGTCGATGATAATTGCGGTGAGAGTTTTGATCTCAAACTATCATCTACAATCATTAACTATCATGCTTGCGGTCAAACGATATATGACAGCGCAAGATAGTTGTTGATAGTTGGTCTAAAGTCACCCACTGGCTCGAGCTTCTCGCTTGACTTGCAACTGCTATTTCACGGCGAATAAACAATTTGTTGACTGATATTTCAGATTTTTTTTTCGTTTTTGGGGCCTCAACAGAGACCGTGGACTTTTTGCGGCCATTTTGATAAAGCAACAGCTGAGCCCGCTACTTTAGGTGGAAACTCCTGACCGAAAAACTATCATCAACTATCAATCGCCCGGTTAAACGATCAAATCTGTCATAAACTCGGTCAAATCTGTCATAAACTCGGTCAACCCTTCATCAACGGAGAATTTGAGTGGGCTTAAAGTGAATTGGATAGTTAATGATAGTAGCATGATATAGATGGTGGTGAAACGAGAGTGCGAGTTTGAACTATGACCGACTATCATGCCCCTGTCACCAGGGCTTTAGGTTTAATTTTCTTGAGTTTTCGATCTGGGTGGGAGTCCTGGTTAAATTTACGATCACATCATGCGTTTTAATGGAACATTAGGTACTTACCCGCATGAGCAAGAGAAAAACAGGCACTGAAGAATAAACCAAACCTTATGAATCCACAGGAAGGGTTCTTCATTCTAAATTCACACAAATAATGTTTTCGAAAATAAATGAAAGATACACAACATTAAAACTATCATGCACGCAATGACAAAAGAATGTTCCTTCAATCTGTTTTTCATGTCACATTCACGGTTATGACAGCTTCGCGAAACTTACTTTGATCTGTGTTGAAATGGCGGCTTCCGAATTACACTAAGCAACTCTATTGAGCGGATAGTCGAAGGGAACTGATTTCGTGCAGCTAAACAGACATGCAGATCTAGGTTGAAAGCTAATTGATCATGAACGTCAAAATGCAGAAGAATCAAGAAAGTCCACAACTTAGCTGATTTTACATATATTTCGCGGTCCATGAAGCAAAAATAATAATAAGGCCATCCGGGAATTATACTTTGTTGTAAATTAAACTTTTCGAAGTTGTTTTGACCCGGAGCACCTTCTCGGTTGAAAATCTGTTCGAAAGGCCCTAGACGCCTTAAAAATTCATAACAATTAAACCTAAAAGCAGAGTTTTCTTTTGTAAAATCCCGCCACAAACTTTCGTAGCATCGGAAGTGATTTAATTAAGCCTTTTGTTTTTGGCCGGGATAAAAAATGTCGTAAACAAAACAAATTAATTAAAAAAATTGAATTCCCAAGGATACGTGACACTTATAAACAAGAGTTTGAAATAGAAATAAGCATATTGGAAAAATAAAGTAAAATGTTTTGGGAAAGTGTCAAGTAAATTTATTCAACAAAGTTTCGTGTTTGGCCCTTCATCAGGTTGATGACCGTTGTATTGAACGCGACTTGTTATTGCCCCCGCAGGGTTTTGGCCCAGAGGCCAAAACCCGAGGAGGCACCCTAGCATTCCCCGGGTGTATACATACAAGGACAAAGAATATTTGTTGAAAAAGTAAGAAATGTGTTTGTAGTGGGCGAAGCATTCTCGATTTGACGAAACTAGGCGCGCACGGTGGTCTCGGGTAATATTTTAGCAAGCGCGCACGGTGGTGTCGGGTACTTGCAACCACCAGGTCGCGTTTCGTTACCTTTGAGCTTCGCCATCTTCTAGCAGCATCTTGCGGGTATGCGGAAAACTCAGACCCAGCGGAAAACTCAGACCCCACGAGATTACAAGAAGTTTTCTTCCTAGAAACCTTGAAATAATATTAAAAAACTGATTGTTGGACACATCGCATGTTTTGAAGTGCTAAAATAATATCAGCCTTGGAATTCATGTAAATTAACGTGTTTTGTTGCGATTCCTGAATGGCGCTCTCTTCAGGTGTTTGCTCAAGCGTAAAATACGCAACTTCGTCTAGACAAATCTGAGCGCTTCTACACTCGCAAACACGAGAAATTCGTTCTGTCTAGCACTATGGATAACTATGAATGAATACAAGTGACTAAATTGGACTAAAATTTTCGCGACTCTTTTTTTTATTTTTTTTCAGTGAAAAGTAACCGAAGTGCCGGCTGCTATTTTAAACCATGTTCATGTTTATAGTTTTTCCCTGTTTGATCGAAAACGATGAACCGGGCAATATAAATATCTCGCTGTTATCTTGTTATTTCAGTTGCCAATTAACAGGAAGTGCATTCTGTCGACGACTAAATTACAGTTCAATTGTTCTGGCAGCATATTGAATCAAAGTAAATCTGCACTGGTGGGGTGATTGCGTGACAATAAAACATTTTACGCGAGGTGAAAAGAATTGATCATGAGTGAAGTTTATTTCTTTTGTAATTTCGTGGGGTCTGAGTTTTCCGCTGGGTCTGAGTTTTCCGCACACACGCATCTTGCAGCATTTGAAGGTCTTTCATTTACGAGTTCGCGTTTCGCCATCTTCGAGAAGCATCCTCAGTGATTTCTTTGAATTCAAAAGCATTCAACAGTACTAATAAATTTGGTTTGTCAGACACAAATCAGCAACAGGGTCGACAGACTCGATCCAACAGATCGCAAATATCTCAGAACAGAATGATGAATCTCAACTCAAACGTTTGTAACACTGAAAACTCGGAGTTGCATCGATATTGTCAGATCATTATATTGTCTACAAATACATTGTTGCAAGTTTGGTTATTGTTGTAATGGTTTCTGGTGACCTGTTTTTTGTTTCTTTTTTTTTTTTTTCAAAAATTACACGAATTTAATAACATACAATATGTTGCTGTTACACAGAATATAAATACAATACTATATGATTGTAATAGATTTCATTGTCAAATTTACAGATAAATATGTCGACTACTTACATGGATGTTACCACTGATTTCACTGTTACGCGACCCTTCGAATCAAAACTACTTTGAGCAATTTCAATTTACTCTGCCGTCAATCATACCTAGTAGGAGGAGTTTGTATACTCCTGCGTGATCACCAACATGCAATGGCGTCCGAAGAAACGAACTCTTTCCATATCATCTGATAAGGTATGATTGACGGCAGGGTAAATCGAACTGCTCAAAGTAGTTTTGATTCGAAGGGTCGCGTAACACTGAAAGTAATGGTAACTTCAATAAAATGCTTGAAACGTTAATTTTTCAACAGTCGTATGCACAGTATTTATATTCAATACACATCCCATAAACAGGTTATCAAAAGCGGGGGCAGCTATAGTGAACACTATTTCTAGTATTTAAAAAATTATGATAGCGCGCGCTAAGAAAATAGTGTATGAGCGCGCGCAGTTCAGAGGAAATGGAAAACCGTGTTGAGCCTATGCGGTTGCATGGTGCCCATCTTGAAGATGGTTTCCATTTCAACTTGCTTCCTTTTGAGGTTGGTTCCGGTATACATAACCTCTGTCAGTCCCCTGACGACGATGTCCGACAGTGAGTGGCTAGTAGAGTTGAAATGTTCGGCAACTGGAAACCGAGAGTGTTGTTTTGAACGTTTCGAAGGTGTTCGCCATAGCGTTCACGCAGACTGCGACCGGTTTCCCCGATGTATAAACGGGAGCATCGACGGCAGGGGATACAATATATACGATAATTTCTCTGGACTTAGAAATGAAATCGCCATCCTCTGAGCAAAGACGGCGAAGCCGGAGAAGTTGGCTGTAGGGGATGCTTTTCTTGCAGTGTTGAGGATGGGATGACTATATAGTGAAGATAGCTGTTTGTGTCAGTTTCCTTGTAGTGAACAGTGGTTTGAATCGTGTCTTTAGAGATGCGTAAGGTGATGTCGAGGAAAGGTAGTGTAGTTTCGGAAATAGTGTACGTAAATTGCAAAGTTGGGTGGAAGTTGGAAACAAAATGGATAAACGATTCAAGATTATCGCGACTACATGAGGCAGCTCCAACGATATCATCAATGTAACGTTTGAACAGTTGTGGTACTCTTCCAGTGTACTGGGAGAACACTTGCTCCTCAATGTAGCCCACGAATAGACAGGCGTAACTGGGTCCCATCTTGCTACCCATCGCCACTCCAACGACTTGCCGAAAGTCCTGGTTGTTGAACGTGAACGCGTTTAGTGTGAGAACAAGTTCCGCGGCTGGTGTAAAAAATGTCGTTTTGGTTACGAAATGAGGTTAACTAGAATTTTCGGAAAGGAGTAAAGAGCTTGTAAATTCGGGAGGTAAGATCCCTTTCCCTAAAAAATCTTCTGCTGAAATATTCAGTGAGTCTGTGCAATATTGTAAAATCTACAGTCATGCAAATAAAGCTAAATGTTGTCGTTGTTGTTGTTGTGAATGAAAATTTACCGTGTGACTATTCAAATGAAAGCTGTTGAGCAGAATTTCCATATGCCATATTCCGTGGCAGCTTTAAGACTGAATTCGAATATTTTTACTTCAAAACTAACCACCAAATTTAAGATCGCATCAAACCTATGAGGTTTGTGAAGTCTGGCCTTGTTTCATAAAAATGAGGCAAACATTTTCAATAGTTAGAAAGGTTGTATAGAATTTAGGGAACTTACTCAAAGAGACCTTTCAATGGATTTTTAGCCATATCGGTTCCACAGTCCCATCATTCTAATCACGCCTATTGCAATTCTGAACGTCCTGAAAAAATACATTGGCATAAGATCAGATGTGGCGAATGGTCTCTTCATAACTTACTCAACGTCGCAGGAAATTTAACGAGTTCAATTTTATCCTGACAAAGTACATGCTTTTTTTGCGTCAACTGTACAAAAATGGTGGCAATTTTCGGCCCCACTGGTGACGTGATTTTTTTTGGAAAAATCGCGTCGCATTTGCAAGCGAATATGTGCTTGTGTAAGTTTGGATCCATCGTCCTTAAATAGCAAGCTTTATGTTAGTACTTCTAACATCCTTACAGAAATACGTGCAATATCAAAAAATTAGAAAATTGAAAACGTAGTAATTTAGTGTATATTTTATTGTATAACGAAGCTTCACTCTACAACTTGTTCCATTCCCCCATAGAAACAGAGTTTGGATCCAACGCCTCGTAGTCATGGTTACCCAAGCTCGCGTTCCCAGGGCTTCGTGAAATCCCATGCAATATACCATGATTCAGTGGCTTAGCTTCGTCATATATAAACCCCTCTAAAAACGGATAAATAACAATGTTTTACTGCCATTTATAGAAGATATACTAGCAGTAATCTTAGATTATGGACACGCGTTCGAAGTAATTTCCGGCGAAAATGAGCCCCTGAAAAAAGCAATAGGGGCGGCCAAACAGCAGTCCGGACACCACAAAATCTCAAATTTTTCTGCATGCAAGGCACAGGGTAACCAACACGAAATTAGTGTAATAGTGACATGGACAGTAGGAGGAAGGTATTTTTCTGAAATGGTCAAGATTTGACAGGGAAATACAAATTAGTCTCAGGCTATGTTCACACTTGGTGCCCGAGCACGATACCCGAGTACGATTATCGCTGAGTACTAATGTGAACACACCTTTTTTTCAAGTAACCACGCCAGTATTCGGGCACGGTGCCCGCGTGCCCGAGTACAAGGTCGAGACCTTGTACTCGGGCACTAAAGTGGGTACCGGTTCCCAGTGCGCACACGTTTTGCGTTGGTTTCGAGGCATTACACTCACAAACCACTGCTTTGCGTACCCACAATTCCTTGGTGCACTCAGAATGTGAACATGTTGATATCTTTGGTTCCTAGTGTCTGAACGCAGCACCATTTTGTGCCGGTACCCAGGTACTAGTGCTGTGGCACCAAGTGTGAACATAGCCTTAGTCTTTTTCTAAAGTTCTAAATCCTTTTTCTTGATCAAAAAATTGTACCTGAAAAAATTACGGCCTTGATGCCCTGATATCCCGGCTCTTTTCTCAATAGCCCGCGAGCAAGCTCTCGGGCTCGGGCTCGGGCTCGGGGTTTGGGGGAAGGGGGATCCTTCCATCACCCCTCCCCCAAACCCCGAATCCGAGAGCTTGCTCGCAGGCTATTTTTACGTCTGAGTGAGCGTCTCTCACGTTAAATGTTCTACGTAGTATTTCTATTTTTAGCTTACTAGATCTTCACCAGATCCTACTTTCACCAGCAACATTTTCGTTCGCGGTCCTAAGATTCTTATTCAGAGCACTTTTTTTGGCTTATTTGACGAGTAATGCATGGCAGAAGGAAAAGCAGCTGTGTAACGACTGATTAGTTTGGTTTTTCTGAAGGATTGTAACATTGGACCCAAATACCATGTCAGAAACAGCGTTGTAGGCCCGGGGGGGGGGGGGGGGGGGTGGGGAATACTCGGGTTTATTTTGGAAGGTATGTGCCGCCCGGGTCTCCAAATTTGGACCCCGTTTGAGAAAGAATTTGCACTTAAAATGATACCCCGTTCTAGAAATAGGTCAATTTTTAATACCCCGTTCTAGGAAAAATGGCTGCTGATAATCTGAAGCTTTCGTGCGTTCGAAATATTATACCCCGTTGTAGGAAACGTCTCTAAAATGGATACCCCGTTCTAGATCAGGGGTCCCAAAATCACGACCCCGTTGGGTGGCACATACCCGTATAGGTATTTTGGGGGAGTACCCCCCCCCCCCCCCCCCCGGGGGTTGTAGGATGTATAGTTTAGATTTTTATTTTTTATGACGTGGGGGGGGGGGGGGGGGGGGGGGGGGGGGGGGGGGGGGGGGGGGGGGGGGGGGGGGGGGGGGGGGGGGGGGGGGGGGGGGGGGGGGGGGGGGGGGGGGGGGGGGGGGGGGGGGGGGGGGGGGGGGGGGGGGGGGGGGGGGGGGGGGGGGGTGGGAGCGGGGGGGGGGGGGGGGGGGGAGTGGGGCGTAGCTTAGGCAATTTTCTTTTAGCGCGAACTTATTTACAATAGTTTTTCTTTCGCAAAAACCGTGCAGAAATGTTCTTTTTTGGCAATTGCCCAACCTCCGATCACCTTCAAACATAAAATGCTCAACAGATATTCAACGACCCTACATGCATATACCTTTACACGCATACATACATACTTTATTTCAGTTCCCCAATGAGGCTTTTCAGCGAAATAGTTACACAATAAAAATATAAATTCAAGCTAGATAATAAAACTAGGTTAAAAACTAGGTTAAAAGCTACTGGTCCGTTAAAAGTCTGCATCTAAGCAAGCGCTTGAACTTGGTTAGTTACACAATATTATACACTTATCTTCAAAATCTCGCTCACCTACGCATACAAGCCAGCTTTATAAAACCAGCTGGCATACTCAGACGGTTTAAATAAGTTCAGCTAGGATTTTCGGAAAGGTGAAATCGACTAGTATATTTCCTTTCCCTGGCATTTTCTGCCACTTAAATACAACAACAACAACAATTTATTGACAGTAGTTAAAATAGTAACAATATTGATTGTCCCGCGAATAGCTATGAAGCTAATCTAGGCGGGGCAAGCAAAGCAAACTAGCCTGTTCCATGCGGCGTTCAGATGGTGGGAAAAGTGCGAATAGTTAGGAGAAGGCGCGAAGAAAAGCGAGCGAAAAAAATGTGGGGAGACTGGGAGAGGAAGCGTCTTCCCGCATTTTTTTCGCTCGCTTTTCTTCGCGCCTTCCCCAACTATTCGCGCTTTTCCCACTATCTCAACGCCTGGAACAGGCTAAGTAATAACACACCTTACGAAAAGAAAACTAAGAAAATATTTAGCCAAAAGAACCGAAAAGCGCAGACTGTACTTTAGCTCTCAAATTGCTGAAATTGTTTCCTTTAAAGATACTAAAATGATATGGGAAAACAGTACAACGACATTCCAAGCGTTTTCTTTAACATTCCTTGTTGGGTTCCCTGTAAAGGCACTAAAATGATATGAAAAAACAGTACAACGCAAAAAATTCCAAGCGTTTTCTTTAACATTCCTTGTTGGATTCCCTATAAAGGTACTAAAATGATATGAAAAAACAGTACAACGCATTCCAAGCGTTTTCTTTAACATTCCTTGTTGGATTCCCTATAAAGGCACTAAAATGATATGGAAAAACAGTACAACACTATTTCAAGTGTTTTTCTAAACATTTCTGGTTGGTAGCCTGTGTGCAGACGCTGATTTCCAAGCGATGCCATTTTTAACTAAGCCTTTTGTGATGGTCGATGCCATTTCTCTATAGCTTATGTCTGGATTGAGATGAAAGTAGGCTATCATCATTAGATGAAATTGGCCCTAGGTAAAGCGATTATTAGACCTAAGCTAGATTCACGATTAGGTTAGGTTAGATTTAGGGATAAATTTTTCAATCCAGTGGTCTAGTGATGAAGGAGGGAGGTTCCAGGTTCGATTCTAGGTTGTTAATTTTTTGCATTTTTATTTCTCTGATAGAAAAAATAATTCGATAATTGGTGAAAAATTTTCTATAAGTGTCGCTAAAATGGCATCGCTTGTTTACGAAAAGGAAAATGCCGCGCAGACATCTCCTACTTGAGATGTCTGCACACAGGTTACCCCTAAGTAAATTTAAAGTACAAAATGTATAAATCTTGCGATAAACACTATTTATTGAAATCTAAGAACCGATCTGTTTTTGCCTGTTTCATACAAAGTGTACTCTTTAACAAATGTAGTTTCGGAAACGTTTGATTTTGATCAAAGGGAATCCGCGCGCGCTGCCCTAACCTCTGATGCTAATATGACAGGGTTTTGACCAAAGTCATGAACATCTAAGATGACTTGTTGAAAGAAACACTTATTAACCCTTTCACTCCCAGAGTCAATTATGAAGACATGTAATGTTTCTAACTTTTGAGTCCGTTGACGAAATCCTTTAGTGTGACCATTCAAATGAAACCTCTTCGGCAGTACTTTTGCCATGGTGTTATTTGTTTTTCGCAATATTTTACAAAATGAAATTTGGGGTTCTTCTTGAATTTTGATTCTTGGCATTCTTGGTAGTTAAAGGGTTAAAGACGTCCATCACAGACAGTTTACTTGGTGTTAGCCAAATTTCCACGATTTCTGATATTAAAAAGTACTAAAAAACAAAGAGTTACTCTGCAAAACAAGATTTAAAAAAATTATACTCTAGGCCTCTTAGGACAAAATGACGAAGCACAATATTTGAAATATAATCACTTAACTATTGCTCTTCCAGGCTTAGCACCAGTCATGTTGCGATTCACTATGACAGTACATGTATCTTACAGTTTACTTCTATTTGACTCTAATAAACTTGACTTTTTATGCACTTAGGATATTGACACGGATTCGCAAGTCACTGCACAGGTGTTCGTAGGTGAACTACGCTAATACGGAATTTAAGCAACCACGACGGCGACGGCAGCGAGAACGGCACAAAACAAGAGGTTTAAAAGCGAGAACAATGCCTCTGCACGTGCGTTTTACATTTTGGTACATTTCTTTGCCGTTCCCTACAAAACAACAACGTCAAATGATAAAATTATAGGCTTTGTGGAGAAAGTGAACTTACAACGATAAATTTTTCTTTCTCCGTTTGAATTTAACAGACATCCGTACAAATTCAGCTCCTAGACAATCCAGTGACATTAGACAAACTAAAAAAATTGGAACAACTGCAACGTATATGTAGTTTAAAATAGATCGAATTCTTTTTGGAAGTGACGTTTTCCTTGGCGCTGCCGTCTTCGTTGCTTAAACTCCCTATTTAGTAGCACGGTTGAGACGGACACTACTATGGCCAGGTTGTAGTTGTTTTATCACCCTTTTATGGACCAAAATACAAAACATAGCGAGCCCTTCTCTTGAGCAGCCATGATAATGCCATGTACCAAGGTAGCCTTGACCGCCCTTCTTAGTGACTTTAATAGCATCACCCACGCACTCCTGTGCACTCCAGTGTTTGTCTTTATCATTAGAAAAAGAGGTACAAACAAACACGTGGGATGTGCCTAGGGAGAAGCGAGACACTGGAAAAGGGCTGGGATGAGGAATGACAAAATCAAATTCTTGCACTGAAGGTCTGCGAGGTCTACTATTATGCTATTGTCCATATAATACTACAGGATTAAGTATACACGTTCTTTGTGTTATATACATAGCTCCAAAAAAAGAAACCATCAAGTTCGCCCCAAACAAGTTGTGTTTTGGGGACACGCCGTACTGTTCTTTTTCTTTTTAGTTCCGTCATCAGGTTTTTTCACCCAGGGTTTCCATGGTTGCCCCTTCATAACTCTGGGATACTTTTCCTCGATTTCTTTATACACAGCAAGGTAATGCTTGCCCCCATCGAACTGCTCTTCAACCCACTTTTTACCTTCTTGTTCAGGAATACCTTCAGGATAAACTGTGATTTCCTCTTCCTCCCCCATGAACCGACCTACGATTCTTTGTTCTCCTTTGTTTTCTTCGTCCTTCTTTTCATCTTGCCCGACACCTAGTATTTTCTTGAACCAGCCTATCATTCCTTCTTTTCTCGGCTCCGGCTCCTCTTTCTTTCCCTCTTTTTTCTTATCCTCTTTTTTGTCTTCACCGGCACTTTGACTGGGGCCGGCTGATACAATCGACATAGCACTGCTTGCACTCGCTTTAACATTCGGACTGGCCGGAGCCGGTTCAGTTACATCTACACTGCTTGCAATCGGACGCGAGCCAGGGACTGATACACCCATGTCTGTACCGCTTGCACTCGTACCAGGACTGGTTGGTGTCATCTCAACCTCTATTTTGTCTTCTTTTTTTTTGTCTTTTCCTTTCTTCCTTTTCTTTTTCTTTTCATCCTCTTTTTTATCTTCCCCGGCACCACTTCCATTTTCTCTGGTGATAGCATGCGCAGTGGAATCAAGATTTGCCTGATTGTTATTTTCTTCTCCTTTGTCAACGTCGCCCTGCTCACCATGACTGATATAGTGACGGAAGGTCACTACCGCAGCGATGGCTTCTCGCCTTTCAAAGTAGTATTCATCTGAATAGAAAAGATAAATTATGCAAGTTTTCATTATCATGTTAAATGATCGTTTCATTTTTATCTTCCCCGACAGCTTTTATTTTTTAACTTGAACCTGTCCATTATTCCGTATTTTTTCTCTTCCCCTTTTTTATCTTTTCTTTGCTTCCTTTTCTTTTTCTTTTGATCGTTCCTTTTCTTTATCTTCGCCGGCAGCACTTTCTCTTGTGATGTAGGAGTAGTGATGGAAGGTCACTAATACAGCGACGGCTTGTGACCTCCCATTGGTGTATTTATCGAAACAGAAACATTATATTGTAAGGTTATAGGAACTCATGCACGACGAGAATGAGTACAATTATTGATAAGCATTATGAAAGTTTATATACAACTCACCAAGAGAAACATTGTTGTCTCAAGAGAAAATTCATATCCATCATTTTCCTGGGCTACTAAACTAGTCTGTAGGCGCATTTGATCATATATATAATAATAATAATAATAATAATAATAATAATGGTTACAACTTGGTGTAACTTAGTAATTTATATGGCGCATTACTATATAAAATAATCTAACGCGCCTAACAATATATGAGAAAATTAAAAATAAAAACTGTCACTTAACTCGTAAAATTTGATAAAATGATTACCATAAAAATATACAATAAAATTAGATTAATTAAGTAAAAATAGCACTAATATTAAAAATAAGCCTGATTAAAAAGATGCGTTTTCAGTTACTGCTTAAAATTTGATATTATGCTAATATCTCTAATGTCATGTGGCAGCGCATTCCATTCCACAAAGAAAGATCGGTCCCCAAGCGTCACTCTAGTCTGGCGTGATGGTCTTGCTAGTAGAGTGCCGCCAGAGGACCGTAGGCTATAGCACCCCTCCCGTTTGCGTGATATCAATTCCTGAATGTACACTGGGGCCATTCCACGTATTGCTTTGTATTGCTTATATATATATGTAAGCCAATTTAAAAGGAAAAAATCAAAGCGTGCGATTGACCATATCCAGGGGTGTCCATGCACATAATGAGTCAAGATCAGAATGGGACCGTCTTCGGCTCACGTCTGGAATATTAATTCAGTAGACTGCTAGCAGTAACTTTCTGGACAGTTAATTAGCGGGCGAGCAATCACACGAGCATGCGCAAGTGAAATCCATGCGAGCCAAGATGAAGCTGGGTGGATAAAGGGGGCGTCTCTTCCTTAATTCTCTCTAGGTTTGTTCGCTCGCTCCAGTTTCATTCGGTTTGCCTTGGTTTTTCACTCGCTTTAACTGAAACTTTAATTTAACTGAAAAGGGAAACTAGCAATGTAATAATCAGCAATTCTTCCAGTAACACAGAGAAGCGGTGGAACCTTCCCTAAGGCCATCTATTTTATTCTGCGGCATATGGCTTATCAGTGTTACTTTCTTAGCCAGAACAAAATCTCTGACTAATTAGGTCAACTGCATAAGGACAAATACAAAACCTACTTATAGTTAATATCACCATTTGGCAAAACCTTTCTTGGAAACCTATTTGCCGCAAAAAGATAAAGATCTCAGCCTAAATTGAGTCTTAACTTACCTTCTAAAAGAACATTGTCTTTAAGACAACACTTCTTTACAATCAACACAAAAAAGATCCCGAGAGTCAAAACGCCAAAGACAAACCAGGCAGCTATAACTGAGCGGGCTTTGGCGTCTGCAAATTCCGCTTCCAACTCTTCAATTTCCGTGACGTTGGTCAGATTTCTTTTTTCAATATCCTGTCCTACCGCTGCGCATACGTAGTACTCGGTGTCTGCAAAAGATGCGATCAACCAAACGCACGGTCCAACAAAGGCTTTGGCGATGTTAGGAAGCACCCAGTAGCAACATTCTCCTGAGCACCATTTCGTGTTCCCTCGTCGCCTATACCGTTCAATGCAGCATCTATCAGTAATATCCCATGGATTTCCAACAAGTAACACATTCATGATAAGTACTATGAAGAATGGAGACACGAGGAACAGAACACCATACAACACGTGATTGTTCAAAGGACAATCGAAGACCTTGGAACTCAGTAACAGCTGCAGCCCAACAACAACAGCGGAAAAGAGAAGATTTTTCAAGGTGATGCTGTTGTCAGACAACAAGCCGAATAATCCGGATGTTGGCTTGGCAGATTCTGCAGCTGTGCGCAGCACTTTGGCGAACAGCTCATTGGGAGTTGTCATAATTGTGCTGTGGGAGTGCTTGATCAATCAAACTGTGAAAAATGGATGGGAGAAACACGTTACAAGGCATAGTATGCACTACCATAAATCTACAAAGCAAAGGGCGGGGGGCGGGGGGCGGGGGGGGGGGGGGGGGGGGGGGAGTTCAGTGGTCTGCCTTCTGGAAAGAGTTTTTAAAGAAGGGACAAAAGATACAAAACTAGTTTTCGAACACCAACATAACTTTGCAGTTCAAAGTACTTCATGTTGATAGTGGAATGTTTTGATGCCCATCTAATAATTATCAACTTCAAATTCTTATAAAATTACCATTCTTATTTTCTTCTTGTCTTCTTTTTTCCTCCAAAACTATTTCAGAAAACTTTACATAACATCGAACCAGGAGCCCTCCATCGGACTATGACACAAATTGGGCGTTTTTTGGAGCAGGGGTGGTGTGCAATGGTTAGAGCACTCGCCCCCCACCAGTGTGGCCCGGGTTCGATTCCCGGAACATAACATGTTCAAAACATTACAGAAGCCATTGCAAGAGCGAATCCTCCAGAACTCGGTCCAGAAGTATGTGCAAAACTATGTTTACCTTAGTGATTCCTTTTGGTATCTCACGTTAAGGAGGCAAATATTATCTCTTACCGCTTACTGTTTTTGAAACCCGGCGGGGGGGGGGGGGAGGTACTCAACAAAGTTTTGTCGGGGATGCTCCGCCCCGAGATCCAAACCCTTACCCTTTCGTATACCTTTCATTGAAAATGGTACCCCTTTCATATAGCCTTTATGTTACGTGTGCGTCTGTTCGATATATTTTGAAAGGCGCTTTTTATAATACTTAATTCGCAGTTTTCCCTACCTTTTTTATGCTTCAACTCGTGCTTTCGCTACCATTTCCTTTTCTTCGTGAAATCCCTACCCTTTCACATACTTCAACTCGTGATATCCCTACCCTTTCATATACCGCCAGCCTAAAACACCTTTCGGGCGGAGCATCCCCGTATAGCCCATTATAGAGAGTACCCCCCCCCCCCCCCCCCCCCCCCCCCCCCCGGGGTCATTCGACGGGAAGAGTTTATTTATAGAACACTGGTCAGAAACAAGGTGAGTGGCAAATATTTTCACTTAGCTCTCAAGCCGCACAAATTAGTGGTCATATATAGCAAACACAAGAAAAGCGATTTATTGTGTAAAGAACTAATTGTATCTGTTTTCAATTGTTTTTAATTAAGCGGAAATATCGATAAATGAAGTGACAAGAATTCGACAACAAGACAACAGTCTGGTTTAGAAATTTGTGTCACCGTGACAACATCAACAGAAAATGGCGAACTTATGTTCAAACTCATTGCTCAGTGTCGCATTGTGCCACAAGTTTTATAGAATAATTGTACAAAATAGTTCTTTAGTCTTTGCCTAGAACAAGTATTTAGGTCTTGCTTGGGTACCACATGTGAGAATTTTAAAAGTGGCTATTTCGTGCAGTTCGTGTGTCTTAGTTTAACTGTAAATTGAACATTTGCATTTCTCAGCGACTACGATCAGAAAAGACCTAAATGATACAGAAGCAATAAAAAAGGTAATAAGCTGTGGAATAAGTGCAAATGTTAGTCACATGTTAATTAGGGTGTTGGTGGCCCGAAGGTTTTTTTAAACGATCATCAAAAAAACTGTATCACGACACTCAAAATTTGCATATTTCAGTCGTTTACGGTACACAAGCATTGAAATGCTCACAACTAGAGTAAAATAAACTTTCTGCTCATTTCAACTGCATTCTAGTAGTATGGATAGTACCTTATCCCTTCCTCTGACAAATTAGCATTAAGGTATGGGACAGGTTCTCCCTGTCGAGAGTACGACAAGGGACACAGAGTACTAATGTCGTCAGCGAAAGGGTGGGGGGAGGGCTGACTCCCTCCAACAACAACAAACAACAACAATTTTATTTCATTATTAATAAAACAATGTTTTAAAACATTGGCAACCCGCAGTTAGCATAGCTAATCGAGGCGGGTTGTCAAAAATAAGAACAAAAATTAACATTAGCCCTTAGTAATATGACTGAAATTAACATTAACTCCCAATAATATGACTGAAAAGGAAAAAAACTTATTATATATATATTATGGTTTACTTAATATTGTAGATTTCAGTTATAGCTACTGCTTCACTATTTTATTCAACAGAGTGGGCGAGTCAACATAACTGTCTTCGGCGTCGAAAATTCGAAAGAGGAGATCACGAATTTTTTGTTTAAAAGCAGTTCTCAGGAGTCTACGTATTTCAAGCGGAAGGCAATTCCATACTTTTGCTCCAAAAATTGCAATAGAATTACTCAGCTGGTTCGTGCGCGAGTACTTGATATAAAAAAGGGTCCGCAATGCGAACGTGTGGGGGCTTCTATTAGAATCATTGATCAAACTATCATTGTTCAAATAACTGGAATTGCTTTTTGCAAATTCATTTTGTACATTCAACTGTACACTTAGTAATAGTAATTGGACTGAGTGGAGTAGACTTCAGGGAATAATCGGGCGAGTAATTTCAAATCAGCCGACCACTTAGTGGGAGGACGATTTGAAATTATGTGAACGATTACTCTGTTTTGTACGACATGAAGTTCAATTACTAATTAACGCATCAATAACAAAATTCGAGATTAAAAAGTCTTTGTGGAGTTTTTTGTTCTCTTCAATTACAAAAAGTTGTAATCAGGTAGCTGTAATTGGACAACCATGTGTGCTTACATGTATTACCTAAGAAATAGGCACATCATCGTGATTATAGTTAAAGTCAAGGATTAACAGAAAGCTCATCATCTTAACCAGTCCTGAATTAGGAGTGTCAGTGAAATGGCCATTAGGAGTTGGGTGTTTAAAGGTATTTTTTCTGTTTTTATTTGTTCAATTCCAACTTCGGCTAAAAAGTAGATGAAATATTTCAACTTCCCGGAGTGCATAACGTTATTCTGCAGACGCTCGTGAAATTGCGTCTTTTACGGTTGTTTTTCTCTTGCAAACATTTTGCAAGGGCCAATCTTGAATAGGCGGCTGAAATTGCCCGTTCCGAACTTTATATGAAGACTGGAGATGATGTTTTAAATTTTAATTTAATTAAAAATTGGAGGCCATCACAAGAAAGATCGCATTAAAATTAGTCCGTTTACCAAGTTTGGGGTTGTTCAATTGTAGTTTAGCTGAGAAAAACCTCTTGAAGTGAATTTTGAAGAGACATAAATGGGCTATTGTTAGATGCCATAAGCACACTTCCTGTTAATGAATCACTGTATTGTAATGTATGCACTTTGTCAAAAATTGAAACAATAAGTAAACTGACATATCAGTTAAGAGCAAATAATCATTTTTTCGCACAGAATATCTTATAGAAGTGTACAGGTTATTTCCAATAACCAAAATATTATTCAAAGTGGAAGAAGTCCACAAATTAGTCAAATTACTATCTTCTATATGATGGTAAATAATAGCAGTAAATGACATTGGTACACATTAGTTACCAGCATTTTCTCCAAAAGAGCGATTTATTTCCTTGACTGGAGTGAGCACATACTGTTGTTGTTGGGTCAATGACATCAAATATTGTAGGGCCTGGATTTTCCTCCATGTTATTCGCTTGTCTTATAATCGATGGAATATAAATATTGTAGAATGTAATTTGTGTGAACCAAAACTTCACTTCGTTCCACATTTTATATTGTCCATCAACTTGTTTCAACTTTGGTAAGTAAAACACATTCAAATTAAACATCATTAACATCATGTTTCAAAATCGTCCTCTCAGACGTGATAAGACCGATCATGGACCGATATTTTTCAACTGACATCACCATAATCTTTTGAATCTTCAGGTACGGTTTTTAAAATATAGGTGACTGAGCAAGTGAAATGCGACTCGGTATGATTTCCAGTGTCTATATCAGGCTGTATTAGTATTGCTTTTCAGTGGCCATTTAAGTAATATCACGGTGCTTCCTCAGTGAGCATCAAGCCGAGTGAATATTGGCTTGCGTAAGCGTATTAGCTTTTCTTGAATTGAAGTGCAACCTGCACAGACTTCCATCCAAACGAAATGTTGGCCTGTAGTGTGACCTCGAGAGCTGCTGTAACGATGAGTACTACAGGAACAGCTGAAAATGTCAAAAACAACAAAAGAAGCTTTTTTATCTCTAACGCAAACGCACCAAGATTTACGACGCATGAAAACAAATTGATACGGTATAGTGTACCAGAACAAGCAATAACTTACCTTGAAAACTACAACGAAAATAAACGCCGTCAAATTCTATGAAAACAGACCAAACGCTTTAATATAAACGAAAACCACGCCAATGCAAAACATGGCCGATTTCCACTCGACACAAGCCACACAACCTCGTTCCCAGGCACTCTCTACGAACTCCTCCCAGAAGACCATGCGACACGCGATCACGTAAACCCACAAACATACACCCTCAAACGTAGACCCACAAATCTGTCGATAGCATAGTGGGCGGCAAGCCCCCACAAAAATTATCCGACGTAGAGGCCCTGGTATTGTGGGAGTGAATTGAATTACATCATGGAAATCTTTGCGAACTGACACATTTGCATATATTATTCTACCTTATATAATGCCAATTACGTCATCGCGCGGGATAATGAATTACATGAGTATGAATAGATAATAGTATTGATGGTAATAATATGAAGCAAAACTATTTTTGCCTCCGAGATCGAGTGGAGCGGTTTTAGAGAGACTGTCTCTTAAAACTACTCACTAGCAATATTCTGTGATGCTGTACCCGTCGAGGATCGCGGGAAAAATTCCAAGGCTAGAGACTCTGAGCCGAGCCAGGCTGTTGAAGGAGAAATCCATTCTCGTTGCCGTCTGAAAAACTGAGCATTTTCAAAACGATTCAAATTAATGAAACAAACTGATCCTTCCATAGGAGATAACTAGTTACTACGTTAAAATTATACAGGACATTTTGTGTTCACAGCCCCTCAAGACCACACTATGATAAGGGTAGTAAATAGAAGGTTCAGTATGGAAATTCAACGTGTTTCGGTTCTGCAAGCATGAATTAGAATATTTTAAAAATGAAATGCCTATTTTCTACATACATACATACATAATATTTATTTACCCACGGTTTCTCCATTCATACATAATGCTCTTCCTGAGAGCCGTGCCTATAAATTACCTAATTTATTAGAAAATACGAAATAAAATTGATGAGTTAACTAAGGTAATAAGAATGTAAAAACAAGGTCACTAAGTTAATTTTATTTGTACTAAAAACTTCTTCTCAAAATGTATCATTTAATTTTGTTTTTAAAAGCTGTAACGTTCGGCTGAGTTTTAGCATTACTGGGGAGGCTATTCCAAAGTACAGAGCCTATATACTGATAGCTGTTTTTGCCAGCTTCGCTGTTTGGTCTAGGCACAAAAAAATTTTCTGATGAATTTCTCAGGTTGTAAGAATGGATAATGTTTGTATTTTCAAACAAATTAGTCAGGTAATTTGGAGTGCCTCCATTTAGCGTCTTATACATTAGTATTGCTAATTGTTTTGATCTTCTTTCTTCAAGATTATCCCAGACTAGTTCATCTAGTAATTCAGCTGAACGTTTATCATAATTGGAAAAGGTGATCTCTCAAGCAGCTCTGTTTTGGAGACTTTGGAGTGTATCAGACAATCTCTTTCCACATGTTCCCCAAATTGCGCTACAATAATCAAAATATGGCAGCACAAGGGAATTATACATTGTAGCCAGGGTTTCATTTGGAACGAGATGCCTTACTCTTTTCAGCGCGCCAATTCCACCCGAAACCTTTTTACTAATTTTGTCTATATGTTCTTTCCAAGTAAGGGATTGATCTATCTCTACTCCGAGATATTTATATGTCAATTCCCTTTTCAGTGATCTAATTGTGCCGGACTGTCTTGCTGACTGTATACTGTACCTTTAATACAGACCAAGTGAAAAGCAAAACGTAACGTACGACCTTGCCGATGTTTTATATAGGCTAAGGTCTGCAGTGTAAACTCAACATAAATACCATAGTGAATTTTAATACTCGCCATGCTAGAAGGGAAAAATAGCTATTAAAGGAGAATGGGACGTGCCGCTTTTATCTTGAACAATATGCAAAGGTAAATAACGTACAAAATAGCTGTTTTTAAAATTTCAGAGCCAGTCACGTATCTTCTTTCCTTGAAGCCAAAGATCTCAGTAGAACCTGACAAGATTTTATTGTTTTTAATTAGAACCCTATAAATCTCACTAGCCGTGCCTTAAAAATGATTGCAGGACTAACCATGACGTTGTTATGAGAAAATGCAGGTGGCTCCTGGAAAATGTGAGTTTTGTCATGACCTGTTGCAGAGAGAAGACCCTGGGAACATGCTTAAGCTTGATTTAGGATTATGAAATACGAAACGCTTTTTACTTTGTTTGCGCGTCCTGATGAGTCTCGCTAATCGAGTAAAGTTCACTTTTTCGAAATTCCGAGGTGGTCGCTTACGAGAGCTTCAACTTCGCTTTAGATCTAGATTTGTTTTGTTGGAAAAAAATATTTGCCGGGTACTCAATATCAGATAAAAGAAATTACAAATTGACTGTAGCTACTATAACAATTGAATGGTCAAACTGCAACAGTACAGTTTACTTAGCAGTTATTCAATCAAAACCAACCTTTTTAAAAATATATATATTGGAGAAATAAGAACACGAAATATATACTACCTTAACGATACTTTCTTTTGTTATCTAAGCTGACATTCAAAACAGCCGGTCGTCAGTTGCAATCCTGCGTATGCTGTATGTCTTTTCTGATCCGTCCCGGCGTTTCGCTGTAACGCGCCTTTTTATTCGGTCAACTTCTGTAGTTCGTGTAAACAGTTTTGTTTTGTAGCCATTAGGAACAGCATAGTTCTGCGCCATTAGTTAACCTCTGACCTAATGATTATATGTAAATGAAAATAAAGGTACTTCTAACCACTAAGTGACGTAGGAAGGAACTAATCATGTAGAAACTCGAGTGTTGTCGTTGGATCGGACTATTTACATTTAGTGCAAAATACACACAGTTTCATCTTCAGTCTTTCGTTTTTTTTACTGCTCCCCTCATAGCGCAGCCATCCTAATTCTGCTCATAGTCTAAATCTTGATTTTCGGATTACTAATTGGTTCTGTTTGCTTGTTTGTTGGACCGTGGTCGCCTAGCTTGAAGAAATGTAACGTTTGTTATGTGAACTTAACCACGACGTGGTTATGAGAAAATGTGAGCTTTGTCATGATCTCTCTCAGAGAGAGGACCCTGGGAACAAGCTTAAGCTTGATTTAGGATTATGAAATATGAAAGTTTAACGCTTTTTACTTTGTTTAAGCGTCCTGATCAGTCTCGCTAATTTATATCCTGTAATCGAGTCTGAAGTTCACTTTTTCGAAATTCCGAGGTGGTCGCTTACAAGAGCTTCAACTAAAGTTGTATTTTAATCTGGAAGGCTTAACGAAACATGAACATATCAAACAACACTTGAGCAAATTCAAGTGTTTATCGTCACAAAAACTCATTAATCACAACACCTGCATTTGTTAAACAATTCTTCAACAAAGTGTCTAGCTAACCATGTCTGCTCCATATAAGCCTACCCGATCTGTTTTACGAGACCCTTATTCACAATAAATGAATGGAATGAAACTCAAATTATCAATATAATATACGGAAGTTGTACTTGTGGATAATTAATTCAAACTTGCCGGCGTTTTTAACCTCATCTCCAGGCTTTCTCCTCTTTTTTGTAATGGACAAAGCTGCCGAAAAACTCAAAGATTAATTCAACAAGTTGGCATCGTTCAACATGTACTGAGCAACAAATGTTGAATGAGCTTGAACGGTGTAACATTCGCTTAAGATTCGTTGAAAAGAAATATTTTTTGGGTACCCAAATTAGAAAAAGAAATACAAATTGACGGTACCTACTATAACAATTGAATCCGGTCAAACTGCAACAGTACAGTTCACTAAGCAGTTATTCAATCAAAATTAACCTTTTAAAAGTATACATATATTGGAGAAATAAGAACACGAAATACTATCTTAACGATACTTTCTTTTGTTATCCAAACTTACATTCAAAACAGCCGGTCGTCAGTTGCAAAACTGCGTATACTGTATGTCTTTTTTGATCTGTCCCGGCGTTTCTCTGCAACGCGCCCTTTTAGTCGGTCAAAGAAACGGCCGACTGCTGTAGTTCGTGTAAACAGTTTCGTTTTGTAGCCATTAGGAACAGCATAGTTCTGCGCCATTAGTTAACCTCTGACCTAATGATTATATGTAAATGAAAATAAAGGTACTTCTAACCACTAAGTGACGTAGGAAGGAACTAATCATGTAGAAACTCGAGTGTTGTCGTTGGATCAGACTATTTACGTTTAGTGCAAAATACACACAGTTTCATCTTCAGTCTTTAATTTTTTTTACTGCTTCCCTCATAGCGCAGCCATCCTAATTCTGCTCATAGTCTGAATCTTGATTTTCGGATTACTAATTGGTTCTGTTTGCTTGTTTGTTGGACCGTGGTCGCCTAGCTTGAAGAAATGTAACGTTTGTTAAGTGAACTTAATCACGACGTGGTTATGAGAAAATGTGAGCTTTGTCATGATCTCTCTCAGAGAGAGGACCCTGGGAACAAGCTGAAGCTTGATTTAGGATTATGAAATATGAAAGTTTAACGCTTTTTACTTTGTTTACGCGTCCTGATGAGTCTCGCTAATTTATATCCTGTAATCGAGTAAAGTTCACTTTTTCGAAATTCCGAGGTGGTCGCTTACAAGAGCTTCAACTAAAGTTGTATTTTAATCTGGAAGGCTTAACGAAACATGGACATATCAAACAACACTTGAGCAAATTCAAGTGTTTATCGTCACAAAAACTCATTAATCACAACACCTGAAATTGTTAAACAATTCTTCAACAAAGTGTCCAGTTAACCATGTCTGCTCCATTTAAGCCTACCCGATCTGTTTTACGAGACCCTTATTCACAATAAATGAATGGAATGAAACTCAAATTATCAATATAATATACGGAAGTTGTACTTGTGGATAATTAATTCAAACTTGCCGGCGTTTTTTAACCTCATCTCCAGGCTTTCTCCTCTTTTTTGTAATGGACAAAGCTGCCGAAAAACTCAAAGATTAATTCAACAAGTTGGCATCGTTCAACATGTATTGAGCAACAAATGTTGAATGAGCTTGAACGGTGTAACATTCGCTTAAGATTCGTTGAAAAGAAATATTTTTTGGGTACTCAAATTAGAAAAAGAAATACAAATTGACGGTACCTACTATAACAATTGAATCCGGTCAAACTGCAACAGTACAGTTCACTAAGCAGTTATTCAATCAAAATTAACCTTTTAAAAGTATAAATATATTGGAGAAATAAGAACACGAAATACTACCTTAACGATACTTTCTTTTGTTATCCAAACTGACATTCAAAACAGCCGGTCGTCAGTTGCAAAACTGCGTATACTGTATGTCTTTTTTGATCTGTCCCGGCGTTTCTCTGCAACGCGCCCTTTTAGTCGGTGAAAGAAACGACCAACTGCTGTAGTTCGTGTAAACAGTTTTGTTTTGTAGCCATTAGAAACAGCATAGTTCTGCGCCATTAGTTAACCTCTAACCTAATGATTACTTGTAATTAGAAATAAAGGTACTTCAGTAACGACTAAGTGACGCAGGAAGGAATTAATCATGTAGAAACTCGAGTGTTCTCGTTGGATCGGACTATTTACGTCTTTAGTGTAAAATACATACAGTATCATCTTCAGTCTTTCATTTTCGTTTTTACTGCTCCCCTCATAGGGCAGCCATCCCAATTCTGCTCATAGTCTGAATCTTGATTTTCGGATTACTAATTGGTTGTGTTTGCTTGTTTGTTGTACCGTGGTCGCCTAGCTTGAAGAAATGTAACGTTTCTTATGTGAATTTAACCATGACGTTGTTATCAGAAAATGTGAGCTTCGTCATGATCTTTCTTAGAGAGAGGACCCTGGGAACAAGTTTAAGCTTGATTAGGACAAACGCTTTTTACTTCGTTTATGCGTCGTGATGAGTCTCGCTAATTTATATCCTGTAAATGAGTGAAGTTCACTCCGAGGTGGTCGCTTACAAGAGCTTCAACTAAAGTTGTATTTTAATCTGGAAGGCTTAACGAAACACGAACTTATCAAACAACACTTGAGCAAATTCAAGTGTTTATCGTCACAAAAACTCATTAATCACAACACCTGAAATTGTTAAACAATTCTTCAACAAAGTGTCTAGTTAACCACTTCTTCTCCATTTAAGCCTACCCGATCTGTTTTGCGAGAACCTTATTTACAATAAATGAATTGAATGAAAATCAAATTATAAATATAATATACGGAAGTTGTATTTGTGGAACTTCAAACTTCCCGGCGTTTTTCAACCTTCTCTCGAGGGCCTTCTCTTCCTTTTTTTGCAATGGACAAAGCTGCCGGAAAACTCAGCGAAGAATAATTAAACAAGTTGGCACATCGTTCAACATGTATTGAGCAAGAAATGTTGAATGAGTTTGCACGGTGTAACATTCGCTTAAGATTCGTACTTGTGAAATGAAACAATGAGTAGAGATCTGTATGAAAAGTTAATGAATACTGTCTAATTAGCCGAAGAGGTGTTTGTATCAAAAGTTTATTCTACTGTTTAGTAATTCATCAACTCACTTGATTTGTATTGGGGTTTACAAAGATATACTGCCTATTTATTGATCATAACTGTTATGAATTATTAATGAATTTTACAAGTGAACTTAACCATGACGTGGTTATGAGAAAATGTGAGCTTTGTCATGTCATGGGAACAGGCTTAAGCTTGAGGAGGATTATGAAAGATGACAAACGCTTACAATAATAAGAGTTACACTAACAGGACGGCCTAAACACTGAAATAATAAATTAATTTAAATAATATATAATAATAATAATGATAACACAGAATAAAGTATTAGTAGTGGAGCAAAACATATCTTAAACTTACGTCAAAAAACAAAAATTAGGTAGCGCAGAAGATCGAAACATCTTCAAACCATTTACTTTTTCTGTGTGTAATTTTCAATGTGTATCTTTTGTTCGAAATGGTCGAAGTTGCCTTGTTCTGAGTGCATTTTCTGATAGTATAAGTAATATTTTGCAAATTATATAATATGCAGAAGTTTAATTTTAGCACAGTCTCGTCATCATTAGTTGCTGTCCTAAAGAGGTTTTCCAAAGGCGTTGCATGGAGAAAAGGTGGAGTGGTATTTCCTGTTAAAACAGTGGATAATTCTATCGAAGAACGTTTGAGACGAATAACTTTCAACAAAAGTATGGGTAATCGAATCAAGTCTTTCACAATAAAGGCAATTGTTTTCGTCTTCTAGACCAAATGTACATAGCTCTTTCTTGGTAACGGTTAATCTATGAATCAATTTAAAAGATAATTTTCTTAGTTTGTTCTTTCGGCAAACTTTTCCTATGAGATTAAATTTTGATGTCCATTCTATATTCTCTATTAGTAATGAAATTTGTACTTCTGAGTGGATAATAATTTCTAGATTTCTGATTGGTTCCCTCCGCTATGGATCTGAGCCATTATCTTTAAAGGTGATGTTACACGGGACGATTCGCAACGACGACTTTTTGCGCAACATGAGTGCGCGGACGATTTTCTTTGCCGAATTTTTGCCTTGCGAAGTTTTTGAATCAGCTTCAAAAACTTGCAACGCAAAAAGACAAATTTTACTCAAGTTTTTTCGCGTAACTGTGCTGTTCGCGCGCTAATCACGCCATCGTAATTTTGATTAACGTTTTAGGCAAAAAACTCGAAAAGTTTGCGTCATTTACTCATTTTCTCGACGTTTGCAACTTTAAAAAACTACGGAAAGATGTTCTTGAGTATTTGAAAATTTACTAAAACAGTTATTCTTCTCGGACTTCCAGATATGACCAGATATGAGCTGATTATAACCAACTCGGCGCTACGCCGGGGCCTCGTTGGTTATATATATCCGGCAGCTATTATAATTCAATACATTGTTACACTGCCCAAATATGGCCACAAAGCTCTTGATATCCGTAGGTCTACATGATGCATATCCAGCGATAGTGGTAAAATTCAGTCGCATTTTAAAGGAAAGTGAAAGTGACCGCTGCCTGCAATTTCATATCATTGGGAAAAAAATGCGTGAACTATTAGGCCCCGTCCACACTAATGCGTTTTGTTTGCAAACGCATACTTTTTATCCGTTTTCACCGATCGTCCACACTAAAACGATAAAAAACGGAGATGTTTATCTCTGAAAACCGGCGGAGTTTTCGAAAACGCTTTTCAGAGTGGAGACTTTTTAAAACGCAGGTCTATCGTTTTAGTGTGGACGGCAAAAACGGAGCTTTCCAAAAACGCTTACGTCACAACTAGCAACGCGTAGTATCGCTGACGCTAATGGAGCACGCGTATTGAACAGAAGAAACGTCCGAGCAGAGCCTGGTGATGAAAACGCATCTTTGGATCATCGTTTTTCAGCCCCTAGTGTGGACGGTCAAATACGATGTGGAAACGCCAATGTGGACGCAAATCTTTTTATCCGTTTTCGGGGAACCAAAAACGCAGGTTTTCAAAAACGCATTAGTGTGGACGGGGAAAGAAAAAAGAGAAGAAAAGAAAAGAGAAAAATTATTATCACATGATTGGACAAAAAAGGCGCGAAATTTGCGCGTTGTGTCGCGAAGTTGAATGAAAGCTGACAAAGCTGGTTGAAAGTTTCAACCCGGCTCGACGCTCCGTGAATGAAGGAGCACAATTTTCAGAAAATGCCTTATAGTAATCATCTCTGGGATACGATATAGACTTGATATTTCCCAGAAAAATTTTAAATCTTTATTTTAAGCGGTTGAAGTTAAACGATCTCGCCATTACGGCTGTAGGATCTAAAACGAGCAAGTTTGATAACAACAGCGATCGATTCTGACAGCTCGTACTTCGATGTTTGAAAATTTGGTGCGGATGGAAGGGACTAAAAGGCCACGTCAACTACAGGTAACGCTGTTTTAAACGTTTATTGTGCAGTCCTTTAGCTGTGAGTTTTTGTAAGACATACTGTCCTCGCTGCAGTTATTTCTGACTTTTCGCCGCTCTGTTTAGGTATAGCCGTGTGTTTGTTTATCTTGTTATTCTGCACAAAATAAGGGATCCTACGGCGAAAAGAAGCTTTAACCTTTATTACAAACAATATAGCACATTTTGGCGCATTAACTAAACTGGAAAGTCTGCAATCTGAGCGGCACGAAGTGCGACATGCGTGACGAAGATGATGTTTAAACAAAGGCATTACATATGCTGTTTTGCACAATCTTGCGGATAAGAGGCACAGACCTTTATTCTCAGGATGCTTTGGTACGCTTAATTACATGCACATAATAATTCTACGGCAGTGTTTGGCCAAAACGTGGGCGGTCTTTATTGATAGGAACTCTGGGTCAAACCTATTTACTGCCCCCAAAAAGCTAAAAGACCCAAGAAGTATAAAAATGACAATAGTAATAAAAATTAAATGTCATAAGGGTTTGCGCAAGAGTACTTAGAGTCTCCTGATTTGGCGATCATGATTTTACAGGAAAGCTGTAATAGAGCGTTTTCACTTGATGTCATAGCCGCGGCCATATTGGTGTTCCCGTACAAAAGAATTTAATTAACTTCTTTTGTTAGGAACACCAGCATGGCTGCCATGGCCTTTGTCATTTGAGTCCCACGGGACTGAAGGTCACGCGAGTGAAAACGCTCTATATGCTGGAGATAGGGGTGCGTATATATCCGCGATAACAGTCTGACGGACCAGCGGCCATAGTCAGCCAGTACAGCATGGGCTTTTATCACGCCCTGCCATTTTGTATAAAAACAAAAGATTTACCCCCCAAGCCTCGCAGTGAAAAAGTTGAGAACGAGGTTAAGCAGGGGAAAACAAAGCATTTTATTCTCCTGGGAATCAACATGGTCGCCGCGTGATAAAGGCCCATTTGCTGCCGAGGTGGCCCCTCCTATGCGCAAGTGGGGCGCTGTAGGTGCGTTGAGTAGAAGAAACCAATCCGTGGTGGAAATAGTAGGTGACCTTCATCGGAAGAGAGTGAGGGAGATCTGCGGCACTGGAGTTGAATGTGGGTCGGCTTCTGGTAATATAAGGCTCTGAACATGTATAAAAGATTAGAAGCGCATTTCGGGAGCCATTCGGAACTCTCAGAGTGGAATCGAATAATTCATCATCTGCTCACGACGAACAACAAGCTCGCCGAATTCATTCACTAACTGTGCGTTTCATTTCAAAGACAAAGGTACCGAATGTTTTAGTGCCACCAAAATCCACATGTCATGAGTAAACTTTGTCACCCTTCGTGAGTTCCAGTGCATTACATGTAGCTGTTATTTTATGGGTATTGTTTTTAGTTTCAAAAATATTTCTCTACATTCATAGTACCAGAGTGATCAGCATCAAATTTCTCCTTATAATATTAATGCCTTATCAATCAAAAAGGTCATGAGAATTAAGGACATGATCACACAAGATGAGTTCTCTTGATATTCAAACAATTTCTCCCCACTACTTCTATAGGAAATGTATAGGACTTAAAATTTTGATATTAGAGCTTAAAGGGTTAAATGATAATTGTGTACTTCACTGCATTTCATGTGAAGATATATTCTTAAAAAATACATTCCTTTATCCACCAGTGGTGGACTGTTTTGTGATCCTTTGAAAGATCCCACTTTTTTATTGCCTAGTGACGTCGTAATGTGGTGACACCCGCTGTGGCTTTTCTAAAGGATATGTACGACATCCTCGCTGATTTTCCCTCAAATATCCAAATCGGGTCATCAAAATTTTTAGTTTTCGCATAAAGGAGTGATATATTAGCTATTTGTTCTTAGCGCAAATCCATCGATTTGCAAAAACTCATTATGCTTAAATTCGAATCCTGGAATATTTGTAAACTTTTGAGATGTAATAAACATCTCCTTACTTGAGGCCTTGCAAATGCTGTGTATGGAATTATTATTTCTTTTTTAGAAAAAAAGGTCTTCCTGAGTTTTCTCACGCATTGCGAGTAAACGTGGACGAAATATTTAAAGGGAGGGTTTCACAGGTCGGCGCATGTGCAAGTTATCACGTGACCCATTTAATTTCATTGTTTAGACCAATCTGAAGCGAGTAAATAACTCTGGCGGGAAATTTGCCCGTGAAAATGGCGCGGTCAGTCAGCTGATTGAATAGCATACTTACCCATGTGCGCCATGAAAACCACCTGAGCGTGATCCTTCGCGTCGAAGGTTTTATTCAGTGTCGACTTTGTTGGTGTAATCTGTTGAAATTTTCTGTGAATTTTTGTGATCCTTCGCTTTGTTTGAACTAATTATAGTATGTGATTATTGAAGTAAATGTGAATGTTTTTTTTTTAACCGAAAAAATTGGTAAGAAAGTGAATAAAGCATTTTAATCTGTGCACATGCGCCGAACCGTGAAACCATCTTTTTAAGAAACAGCGCAGATCTCGGGCTCTGTCTTTGTGTACCGGTTCACAAGGGATTTCACATTGTATTCCCCTTGTTTATAGGGTAATATGTCCGTGTAGTCTATTGTTTAGTCTTTTGTTTTTGATCTTGTGTACCGGTATACCAGGACAGAACCAGATCACGGTTAAGACGACAAACAAAAGAATAACAAGTCTGTATGAAGCAAAAGCCAAATTTGGGCCCAAACATGGGACAAATCGCTAATCCACTGCATTGGTAGTATCTACAAATCCGTTAAATTTTTCTCTGTATCCGAAATTCGGGCCAAATTATTTACAAAATCCGCCGATCCAATACATTTGAAAGATATTAAGACATACGGATGAAAACAATATTGAAGAGATGAGTCACAATTTATACAGTTTGAACCGTATAGTAATAACATACACCGAAGCTAGTAAATCAACAGCAAGACGAGAATGACAGCATGTGACAGTGGTTTTAGCTTTCCTTTCTTTCCGCTAATGATGCGGAAAATTTATGGAGGCTTTCAATAATGTATTCAAACTATGATCACGTAGTTTTTGTCTGAACAATATCTCCATTTGTGCTTGGATTACAGGCATTATATTGTTTCAGCTCGCGTTGCGACACCGCGGTTGTTTTTGCTTTTTTACATCGGCATATTTCGTTTCCTTCTAAAGAAATAACGTACTTGAGTTTTTAGCTCTTTGGGAAAGACTAGGACTTTAAGATTTACAACACTGACGCTTCGACGGCAATTGATAAAAACAAAATGAGGGTTAACTTCAAGAATATTGCGTGTTACATCGTCATACTTTTCGTTCTCGCCACAGGAACTTCGGCAGGTAAGTGTGAAACTTTTTAATTTATTTCTCTCACAACATTTCAGACAAATTCTCTTCAAGGCTCTCTAAAAGTATCCTCGAGTTTCGGTGAATTTAAGAGTAGGCAAAGCCGATTACAGTTGATATGATCTTTGTGACGGGATCGAGACAACTGTCGAGAGCCCAAGCGACAACACACAGTTATCAATACCGTAATATTGAAAGAAAAGATTTTGAAACAAAAATATAACGATTTTGTTCATACAATCAGTGGGCAATTTGTAAGAGGGTAAGACAGAAATAGAAGTTTAAGTCTGTAAGTATTCTGTCGTAGAGGAGCTTAAAAGTAGAGCGAGGCTTTCCCAAAGTCATGCAGAGTCAGTTTATATGAAGACATGTACATGATGTAGTGTAGTTCTAACTTTTGATTCTGTTGACGAAATCCTTTGGTGTGACCATTCAAATGAAACCTCTTCAGCATTACTTTTGTAAGGTACCATTTGTTTTTCAATATTTTACAAAATATTCTTATTCTTGAATTTTTATTTTTTTGTCACTCTTACGAGTTAAAGGGTTAACACATCATACTCTATATTTAGGACAATTGTTTCTTTTAAGTTCCGTTACCAGACGGAAAATTATGAATACAGATGAAAACATGAATTCACGAAAGCTTTATGACTTTACAACAAAAGCAATTTTCTACTAAAGCGCCTCAAAAGTATTCAAACTTCTATAAATACTTCCATACAGCCCTAAACAGCATTTAAAACAATTTTCGCGTGATTTCATCTAAACTTCCGGGGGGGGGGGGGGGGGGGGGGGGGGGGGGGGCTCATATAAAAGTGACGGGGTGATCATCGTCCTTTTTCGGGGTTAAATAAAATGCGTGGTTTGGTACCCCTAAGGATGTTTGAATCGAACATTACTACTCTCAGAGTTATTCTGATGCTTTTTATGGTATTAAGCCAGAAAAACGGGTTTCTGATACATTTTAAGGGCTCTTTTCAAACGTCCTGATGATCACCATCGACGCTTTATGTGGGAGTCCCCCGGGGGGTGGGGGAGGGGAGGTTAAACTCACGAACGGCCGCCGGTAAGGAGACGTGAGCAAGATTTGTCTCACTATTTGTCTTGAAAACTGTTTAATGGATAGTGATGGAGGTTTAAGACATTTTATAATCAAACATTAAGCACATATTATTTTCTTATGCTGAAATATTAAGTATTAATTTTACTTATCATGGAATATAAACATGGTAAACACGCAATTTTGAACAATCGTTCGAGTTTATTTTGAAACAGCTAAACGGTTTACCAATTTATGACAGTTTTCATGTCGCTCAGCTCTGCGTTTTTACGGGCGTTTTTAATAAATGATGTCTATGTTTAGACGTGTTTGGGCCAAACTAGCCAAAATATACTTAGATTACCCCACTTTTGTTTACTAAAACAGTGGTTTATTTATCCATGAATTTAAAGGATTTCATTCACAGACTCAAAAGTAAGAACCACCTTGTACAGCATAATAAACAGTACCACAGGAAAGTACTGCTCAGTAGCTTTCATTTGAATGGTCACACTATAGGATTTCATTCACAGACTCAAAAGTTAGAATCACCTTGTACAGTACTAGTATATACCTAATTCAATAAAGGTTGCTTTGGCAATTGGTCAATGGTAATTGGGCATTGGCATTTGGGCATACGGAACACAATGCAATGCTTTGCTTGAATGACCGCCAAACAATGGCTTCCCAATGCCCAATTACCAATGACCAAAGCAACCTTTATTGAATTAGGTATACAAACATTTTGAACAACGTTATACATGACTCAAGGCCTGACTTGGGTTGTGAAACGTTTGAATTCCATCATAAACATTATGCAGTACTTATTATACAGTGGAAACTTCACTTTGGGACATCTGCTGCTTTTACTATTTTAGTGAAATGTAATTTGCATAACGTTTGTGATGGTTAAAATCTTTTTTTTTTTCAGCTGACAATGATTATATCATTGGAAAGGAAGAGGATAGTAAGTAAAACGCATTTTACTTAACATATTTGTTCGCTTTTAAGACATATCATAGAAAATCATCGCATTTTTAATAATTGAATTGATGGTTAGATGGATGGATATATGGATTGTTTGATCGATCGATCAATTGATTGATTGAGTTATTCATTCATTGAGCAAGCAACTAAGCCAATGAGTAAGTGAATGAGTAAGCGGGTGAGTGAGTGAGTGAGTGAGTGAGTGAGTGAGTGAGTGAGTGAGTGAGTGAGTGAGTGAGTGAGTGAGTGAGTGAGTGAGTGAGTGAGTGAGAAAAAGTTTCAATGACTGATTGCTTAACTTACATGTATGGTTTGGTTGGCTCATGGATAAATTCACTTAGTCTTACTGAATGGCTAAGTGGTTTATTAACTGATTAATTGATTGATTAATTGTTTATATGCATGTGGAAGAACTAGAAAGTCTTGAAACTTAACGTGACAACCGAGTTCACCCAGTCCGAAAGGCCGCCAAGCATCCACCTTGCAACAGGGCTCGTAATATAATCACCATTCTACAGAGATTCACAGAGAAAAACCTTTTCAATAATACTGTTTTCTTTTTATTTCAGAGAATTTGCTGACTCTTAGCATCGTATTCGTCGTGTTGTGCGCCGCATTCCTGCTGGTCAGCATTGTCATGTCCGTGGTCTTAATTAAAAAAATGAAAAGATCCGGGTAGGTGAAAAAACTCAATACAACGTATTACTGTATAAAATTCAGGGAAATACAATATTTTCCCACTAAGGAAAGGCATATCTCAATACATATCATATCAATATCTTTACGTTATATTATATACATAGGCACCATATTTGCCCTAAACAAATGTCAAACGAACTAAAACGTTGGGTCTATATTGGAAACATCTTAGAATCTTCCTCGCAAGTCTTCGGACATTTTCAGAAAAATGTTTGGAAACGACCGTACATTCTTTAGACAAAATTCGGAGAGTTTTGAAAATCTTCGTAATCTTACGTTTTGGTAATTTGAGTCGTTTAACATATGAAAAGCCAAAAACATATTTGTATAACTAGAAACCTTAAAATAATGGCCCAGTTTTGTTAAAAATTTGCTCTACTAGCGTACACAAAGTAGTATTGGGTGTATTTTGCTGTGGATGGCCAGGATTGAAGTGGTTGCAACTTGAAAAAAATTAGAATTTTTTTTTTCAAGTTATCCTTGTGTGTCTGAAAAAATCGCTAACAACTAATCAGTGTGGTTTGTACTTTCTTCAAGTAATCACTCGATATTTTAGTCTTCATCAGTTCTAAGATCAATTTCATGTATAAGCAAAAGTACTTAGTTTGTAATTGGTACAGTCTTAAAAAAATTTCCTGTGACATCGCCCCGTTAAAGTGCTACTATGATAAAAAGTTTTGCTTCACATTTCATCTTTTGTTTTGGAAAGTAGAAATTTTAAGCTCAAATTCCAACGGGAAGATCACTTATTTCAAAATGTATTTTCTCACGTTAAGGAATGCACGTTTGTTTTAGTGCTTGTACGAATGTGTCGGTATTACAGCGTGCGTGACTATTTGTTATTAGGTATATAAGGAATTTTCGCAGTTTTCAAGATCACTCGACGGCATCTCTCGCTACGTTTCTGTAAATTTCCTTTAATTTTGTTATTGTTTGTAATCAGATCCATTATACTTGGACATGAACTCGGGCTTATGTTGTCTTTAAGCGAAAATAACCAGTTAATTTGTTTAAGTTATTTTGGGTAAACTGAGACAGTTTTACGTTTGTTGTAAATTTTCTATTCTTGTGAAATGTAAATTATATTAGCTCATCGGATAGCTTTGGTTAATTGGCAATTGTCCTCATTATCTGTTGAACGATCATTCTTGTACATTGCCCGTGAACTTTAATATAGTCCAGCTAGCAATAAACGAGATGCCTATTCCTGATTCTTGTCTGCTTAGTGTGTGATATTTAGTGTGAAAATGATTTGTTCTCGTTTCACTGCAGAGTGATTAGAGAACAATGTAAATTTCAGCTTCGGTTTGCCGCCATTACTCGATTCAACAATTCTCTTTTTTCACGATCCCACAATGCTTCGCGCCTTGGGGGGTAAAGCTGAGTCGGAAAAACTAACATGGCGGCCAGAGTGGAGGACTCGCGTCTCACAACAAACTTAAAATCGTTCAAAGACGTGTCGAAATTAGGGAAGATCAAGTTGAAGCAAATTTGTAAGAACTTGGGTGTTGACATAGAGAAAAGCTTTGGAAAAAAAGCTCTTATCAATGTTGTTTGCAATGCACTGGGCATCTCAACATCAAGGACCGAGAATGACTCGAATGGTGTTGATGAGGTGAAGGTCGACATTTCCACTTCGAAAATACCTTCGATTGCCGATCTCCAGAAGCTAAAAGACTGGAAGAAAAGCTTGATTTCTATCCCGCAGCTAATGGATGAAGCACTTGTAAAGGAATTTTTGCTTGGTGTTGGATACAGCCAAAGAGATGTGCGAAAGTACAAGACTCTTCGAGCTTGGCAGCACAAACAGGGAATTCACTCAGTAAAGTAAGCAGTAACTTAAGTGTAACAAAACTTAATTGACCTTTCATGTGCATCTGATATTTGTACAAATCACTTGCGATACATCTTGTACGACTCCCCGGCCCGATTATCACTATGTGGTGAGTTTTGTTTTCACTTGTACCTGTGTCATCTCAGTGTCAAGGAAACTTAAGCTTATTGTTTTTATTTTAAAGTCTGTAACGCAAGCTTATGTTTCAGTTTCACTTTAGAGTTTGATTTAGTTTGATTTAAGAAATTTGTAAAGTTTGCTATCTAGAGAAGTCTACAATTTTCTCCAGCCAGAGTTTAAAGTTGTCAAATTTTGATCTGATATTTCAGGGTTTGTTCTTTACCAAAATACCCCAACATGTGGGCGTTAAGGGGATGCTGTAATCCATCATTTTCCACGGATCCGGAGGAAACAAAGATTGTGTATATAGTGCTAGAGAAGGATACGAGCAAGCCTGTGTATGCTTACTGCACTTGCACTGTCGGGCAAGTAACACAAATAATTTGTAAAATTTAGAACAAATTTGTCCTTTTAGAAATTTACTGTACTCAATTGAGAAAAGTATAAAAGTATAGCAGATGCCAGTCAGTCCATTTTGTTATCTCTTTATCAATTTGTTACAATTAAGCTGGTTTTTTTATTCTGTGGAAACAATTCAGCTGTTTATTTAGTCAACTCTCCCTAAAAAACACCTCTTTAAGACAGACTTCTCTGACACAGATGATTAAAGTTTAAAGTTAGTGTCTAGGCACTTCACTCACTCGTGTTAATAAAACTGAACTCTCTACCCAAGGGGGCGGGGGGGGGGGGGGGGGGGGGGGGGGGGGGGGGGGGGGGTACTCAGGTGTTACAGTGACAGGGTTTTTGGGTTTGAAATTTGCGATCCAAGCAATTTTCTTTTGGGTTAGGAATTTTGCGGTAACATTTTTGGGTAAAAGACTTTGGTGTGGACTTTTCTTGACGTTGACAAAAAACGTAACTCAGAGTACTCATTTTTTAAATTATATTTTTTTATACTCATCGCTATATTACTTCTTCAGATTACGAGGTGACTGCAGCCATGCTGGTGCTCTGTTGTTTGTACTTTGTGACATTGTTTCTGAGGGTAAAACCACCTTACCACCCGATGCAACCTGCACTGAATTGCCTTGCTACTGGACAAATCCTAAAGGTAAACAAAACTTAGTTGATCTGTCACCTTTATTACTTCTGGAATTAGTTTATTGTACCACCTGAAGTTTCCTGAATTAGAAAGAATGAAAATACTTTTAAATCAGACGTCTTCTTTTTACATGTAGGTGCCTCTGTTGATCCAGTAACCATTGAACAAATCCACTTTTATAAATCAAGATTTGGTGAGCAGCCTCGAACAAAGAAATTTAGAGCAACCCCCTCGGTCTCAGAGCAATTCTTTGGAGTTACTTGTAATGATGTAAGTAAAGAAGCTTATGAACTCAGCAAGCAACACTTGAAAATGGCAATACTTGCAGCCAACTATGGCAAATCCATGCCACCTGTTTACTATCTGCTAAAAAGCAAGTGCTCAGAACCTGAATGTGCTTTTGCTGAAATCCATGAGCTACCAAATGAGATAAAAGAAGATGACCCCAGAGTGCTACCCAGTTATGTTACTGACATCAAAGCCACTCATTCTCCTGCCTCAAGATCCTCTGAAAATGTTTCTCTCCCACATCTCACATTAGCTTCATGTGAAAATGCACCTGAGAAGGAGAACACAAGGCCGTTGACTGTGATTAAACCAGCTGAACAGTGTGAATATCCCAAGGAAAGCCACCTCCCCTTGCAGCCTGTGACACTAACCTGTGAAAATAGCACATTTAATGAAGAAAACATGTTTCAACCCCCCATTATCTATCCAGTACAAGTTCCCTCAATACCTCCCCTCAAGGAAAGTGCTTTGGAATTCTACAGCAACAATGTCAAGGTTTCAATTAATCAGTGCTGGGAGATTGAAAAAGCAACTCGGTCTCAGTCATGTAGTAAGCCTTGGTTTAAACAAAGACAGCTAAGATTGACAGCTTCAAATTTTGGAAACATTATTAAACGTAAAAAGGCGGATGTGTCAAAGCTCACAAACCGCCTATCTACCACTTGTAATTCTTTGTCTCATTTGAAGGCCATTAGATTTGGTAATGAAAATGAAGATGTGGCTGCTCAGCTTTACATGCAATATCAAAATTCACATGGTTCTCCTGGAACTAAGGTTTTTAACTGTGGACTTTTTATTAATCCACATTTCCCATGGTTAGGAGCTTCTCCTGACAGGCTGGTTTATGATCCCAATGCCAGGCCATCAACTGGTGGCTTGGAAGTGAAATGTATTGAATCAGCACAAGGCATGACACCCATGGAAGCATATCAAATGAAGCAAACTCCTAAAGAAGGCAAGAAAAAGTCTTTCTGCCTTAAAATAAAAGATGGCAATTTCTGCAGCTTGATGAAAACCATAATTACTTTTATCAGGTCCAGGGTCAAGAAGGAGTATCAGGAATGGAATGGGTTGACTTTGCTTTGTTGACAGATCCTCGTATTGGCTTAAATGGATTGTTTGTGCAAAGAATTTACTTTCAAAAAAGCAAATGGGAGTCTGAGTGGCTGCCAAAGCTTACAGAGTTTTATTTCAACCACCTCCTGCCTGTTTTACTAAAGGATCACTCTACCCTAACCCAGAAGTGATTTGCCTTGTGTGTATACAGCTATTTCAATTAACGTTGTCGGATGAAAGCTTAAAGCCAAGACCGCAAGGTAGTATGGGTAGCTGTGAAGCTTTGAGCTTTAGGATGCGACGACATTAATTGAAATAGCTGTATATAAATACTGTAAGTATATGTACAGTCAAACCTCTCCTTACGTACACCTCTTTATCAAGGAGAGTTTCTTTGGTCCAAAGGAGACCAAAATTCATAATACAGACACTTATCCCTGTGCCCAAGTTCAGGAGTTGCCATAAAGCCATTATGGTAACAACCAGGAGGGCACATTGTATACATACACCTTATTCGATGGTTTAACAGATAACACGCACGGATATTTTACGAATTGTGTAGTATTTTTTGGAGCCCCACAGGGGCAAAAAAATGCGAGCAATAAGTAAAATATCCGCAAGTATTATTTGTTAAACCATCGAATAAGGGATTTATTAATCGACTAATATTTATTTATAATAGCTTGCGTCTTCAAACCAGGACACTAAGGTGTAACACAGCAATCCACTATGTAATACGCTCGGATATTTTGTGTGTTCTCTTTTCCTTATATGGTAAAATGACGTCACAGTCGAGTAATAAATAATTGTATATATATATATATATATATATATATATTATCCAAGTTGAAGATTCACCGGCGAATCCAATAAAGTGCTCTACAGTGTAGGAGCATTACATTAACCATTACAGCCGATGAACGCGAAGTAATCATAAACGCTAAGCACTCTCTTCTGTTCAGCAAAGGGGACCCATGGGAAAAGAGATCTTCGACCACGCTCTTCGATGTTACCATGGGAAGCTACGACGGGGCGGAAACATGTGAACTTGTCGGCTGTTTTCTACTGGCACAATTAAAGAAGATTCAAGGAATTGACATAGGCCTATACAGGGATGACGGTCTTGCGGTAATGTCACAAACGCCCAGCAAGGTAGAGAAGGTAAAGAAGGAAATTTGCAAAATTTTCGCAGACAATGGATTACGTGTCACTATTGAAGCAAACAAGAAAGTAGTTAATTTTCTCGACGTGACGCTCGACCTGAACACTGGAAAGTTCAAACCATACTCCAAACCAGCAAACCACCCGCTTTATGTACACAGCAAATCAAATCATCCGCCTAACATCATTAGGAACATCCCACAATCAATTAACAGGAGACTGTCTGAAATATCGTGCGACGAAGAAACATTCAATGAGGCGGCACCAGAATATCAGGAAGCATTGCGGAAGAGCGGTTATGATTATAAACTCCGATTCAACCCACCAGCACCAAGAGCAGCAACACAACAGCGTACACGAAGAAGGAATGTGATATGGTTTAACCCGCCATATAGTAAGAATGTTCAAACTAATGTAGGTAAAGAGTTCTTTAAGTTAATAGATAAATGCTTTCCGAGCGGCCATGTATTAAGGAAAATATTTAACAGGAACACACTTAAGCTAAGCTATAGTTGTATGCCTAATGTTAAACAAATCATAGATGGACACAACAAGATCACTCTGAAAAAGGCAGAACAGCAAGGTAGTATAGATAATGTTGAAAGGAAGTGTAGTTGTAGAAAGAAAGAAGAGTGCCCATTGAACGGAGAATGTCTAACTAAAGAAATAGTTTATCAAGCTACCGTCAAGACGCAAGAAAGTGCAGAGACCTATATAGGTTTAACAGCTAACGAATTTAAAACTAGATGGCGTAACCATAAGGCGTCATTTAACAATGAAAATAGAAAGAACGATACAGAATTAAGTAAATATTTATGGCAGTTAAAGGACCGAAAACAGGAATATAACATCACCTGGAAAATTCTAGCAAAAGCCAAGGCATATTCGAATCAAACGAAACGATGCAATCTGTGTATTGCAGAAAAACATTTGATAATAACTAAACCGCAAATGGCTTCGCTTAATAGGAGAAACGAGCTTATTTCAACGTGTAGACACAGACGTAAATATATTTTAAAACACACCCTAGAATAAGTTCTACCGAAGCAAGTAGTGCGCGCGCATGTATTCTTTAGGCGCGCGCATATTTTTAACGGTTTTTTAACGGTTAGGTAGAGTGTGCGTCTTGCGAAATCATACATATAAATAACGTAGTCAAACAAGGGATCAATCATTGTAAGTTTAACTGAGGAGTGGGTGGCAACACCTACGAAACAAGTTTGTATTAAACTTATGGTCATCAAAGTTGAGTGATTTTCCTTCTTGGATTATATATATATATATATATATATATATATGTTGTGGTTCAAATTTTTCTTTGGTTTAATTTTTTTTAAACCAGTTTGATGTTTGTTTTCTTTTGTGGTAGGTTATGGTAATGAATCTGAGACAAAGAAAAACAAAAATCAAACTGGTTTAAAAAAATTTAAACCAAAGAAAAATTTGAACCATAACATATATATATATTTATATCTTTTATAGTATCTGTAGAATGATATACATTTTTATATACACCAGAGTTCAAAATATTGTTCTTGGTAAAATGTGACCAAAAGGCATGTATAATATAATTTTTTTTCGTGCAGCAGAGTTTTGAGCAGGTTATTTGCTTCTGAACAAATATATGTAAAAATAGTTGTTAAAATTTAATTACTCTTTCTAACCTATATGTACCATGCATTTACAATAATAACACTGGAGTGATAACATTGGAGTGAAATTCTGCTGTCAATACTTTTCCTTTTCTAACATTTGAAGGAGCCCCAAGTGACATCTGATAAACTGCTAAATTCTCCTTCCCATTTACCTTATTATATGCCTGTGAATCAAAGGGAGAATTTGGTATTAGATCAGGAGTCACTTAGGGCCTTATTCCAGGCACCCCTCATTTATTGAAATTGAAATAGTTAAAGGAGTAATTGAAGTAGCAACTGCTACATGTATGAATCGCAGAATAGCATTGATTGTCAAATAAAACGAACAGAATCTTGCTGTTAAGCACAGGAGCGGTATCCTCCATATAATGAGCAGGAAAATCATGGAGTGGTATGCTTCAAATAACATACATGAAAATTATTTTCCTATAAAGATCCCGCTCCCCCCAATTTGCCTTCTGAGTTTTACCAATTTACTGTAATTTTTAATATTATTACCATTTTCCCTACATTTCTTGTTACTAGTTTATTTACTAATGCTACCTGCACAGGGCAAGCATTTTCTCTTTGTATTTTTATTGAATAAAGATTTGTTGTTGTTGTAATGTGTTGTTCCTGGAAATATCCATACCACTCACAGCTTAATTTTTGGTTTGAAACCTCCCCCGCACACAAAAAAAAAAACCCAAACAAACAAAAACAAACAATATTACATCCCTTTGGTAATTCCAGTTTCATCTTCGAGTAGATGGGGGGGGGGGGGGGGGGGGGGGGGGGGGGGGGGGGGGGGGGGGGGTGGGGGGCTGGTCTTAACAGCCAACATTTTACAGGAAAAGTATTGTTTTATAAAGACCCTCTCCCTTCCCCTCCCCCCCCCCCCCTTTTTCCCCTTTGGAATTTTCAAAATCCTTCCTTGGGTAGGTATGTTTTTTTTTCATGTTTATATTAAAACTAAGGTAATGTGTGCCTAGTTAAAAGAAGGCACTGCCCAATAATCATTTACTGCTGTAAAATTGGGCTTTGAAAATTAACCAAGTATGCACAGACTGTAAAAATTTGCTCAGCCAAATGAGCCATGCATAAGCGGACTTCATTGTCCAAAATGTGAAATGTTTTAATTCGCTGAATTGCCCTTTCCACATGAATTCTTGCCTCTGCAATTTTTTCTGATCCTTTTCCTTCAATTTTGTTTAGTTGAGATCTTCCTTGCCCTTTGAAATCTGGAATAGTCACTTTCACACCCACGTCAGCAAACAAATCATGTACGGCAAATCCTCTATCTGCCATGAGCTCATCACCCCTGTTTAATTTTGTAGTTAATCCTGGGGAATTTGCTGTGATATGTTTGTCAGAGGTACGTCCACCCCAAGCTTGTGAGACATACACAATAGCCCCATGAGGGTCTATTCCAACAAGGAATTTAAAAGTTGTGTGACCCTTGTAATTAGAGTAGATTTCCTTGTTTGCTTGTAGGCAGGAAGGCTTCTGAGTGAATATCTCAGTACAATCAATGATTACTTTCAAGTATGGAAACTTGGAAAACTGCCTTGCCTTTCCATTTGATTCACTTTCTGGCATTTCACACAAATATTTCAAATGAAAGTGCAGAAGATTGATCCATGAGGTAAAGATCTTGCTGACACTAGACTCACTTATTCCAAACCTTAATGACAGGTCAGTTACAGTTAATCCTACTCTCAGGCGCACAAGAACCATGAATAGTTCTTCCTCTGGCGTCAACTTGGCCATTCTAGTTCCAGTTTGTTTGGGGGCACGATTCTTTGAAAACATCTCACAACCTCTCCAATGTCTCATTCTTCCTAAGGCTCCAACACTTTCAAGGTAATTAAACATTGCTTTAAAGGTTCCATGGTTGGGAAATCCAGTCCAGAATTGAAATTTCTTGTCATCGAGTCTTAAGTCTTCTAAAAGAAGGCATTTTGAACGGAGGTTTTCATTTTCCTCTTCAAGTTCTTTAACTCTGCAGTGAAGCTGTGATAGTTCACTTACTATAGATTGTTCCACATTCAGTGACCCTAAATCTACCTGGCCCTTGCAGTAGTCGTGCTCTTTTAAAGGATGGTCCGCAGGCAAACACCGACTCCACAATTTATGTTTCTCTGGGGTACAAACATCTGGTTTTGGACGTCCTTTTGCAGTTTCAACCCGCTAAAAGAAACGAAAAAAAAAATCAGCTCAGAATGTACAAAATTCACACAAGTCAAATTACAAATCCTTACCTTTTTTCTCCGGAAAGGTGGAGTTGTTTTTGATTCTCTGGTCGTCCTTGAGCTAGTTTTTGTTGACCTTGAAAGCTTTGGTTTATCGTGGCTGTGTTTAAACACAGAAGGGTTGTAAGATACACTGTTTATGTCATCGGACTTGTGACCTCCAATGAAGTGCTCTGAGCAGAGGCGTGTGTTAACAGTCGGCGAGAAGTTTTTTCTACGAATTCTCTTCAACCAAACTCGTCTTCGGCTGATATTCTTTGGAATACGGTAGTACTCCAAATCTCCTCTTGTTTTTCGGTTGTTTGAACAACCAGGGGCGCAACAAAAGTCGTTTTTCCCCATATTTTCACGCCACTGCGAAGGGAAAGCTCATCTGTTTACCCCCCAAAGCGTAAAGCATTATGGGATGCGTGAAAAAAGAGAATGCCGAGAGCTACATAGGGAGCTGGATCTAGTTGGATCAAGAGGAAGATGGCGTCATTTTCGCAACACAACAATGGCCGCTTCGTTGTGCGAAAAGGCAGATCTTGTATAAATTAGGCCTTTGTAAACTTTCGAGAAGACATCTCAACTTGCGGCGCTGCTGATTTCCCTTTCGTAAACGGTGGATGCCATTTTTAACGGTCGATGCCATTATTAGCAAACGGTCGATGCCATCATTAGCATTCATTAGTAACCAAGCCTTTTGAAATGGTCGATGCTATTTCTCTTTAGTTTATGCGTGGATTGGGACGAAAGTAGGCTATCATTATTAGATAAAATTGGGCCTAGGTAAAGCGATTATTATATCTAAACTAGATTCTTGGTTAGGTAAGATTTAGGGTTAGGGTGACCCGTTATTGATATATATTAAGAAAAGCACCTTTTATAATTAAATTTTTCTTGGATTTGCCGGATCAACCCAGTGGTCTAGTGGTAAAGGAGAGATGCTAACATGCAGAGGTTCCGGGTTCGATTCTAGGTTATTAATTGCATTTTTCTTTTTCTGATAGAAAAAATAATTCTAAAATTAGGGAAAATTTTTCTAAGTGTCGCTAAAATGGCATCGACCGTTTACGAAAGGGAAATGTGCTGCGGCGCTCGTCAGCCCTTTGAAAGTTTTGTTCATTTTGTCGTGTACCTGACGTAACATGTTTTGTTCTTCAGGGCAGGAGGAGGGTATTACTTAGAGGAGCAAGAAGAGGCATATCAGAGCATGTATGCTGGCAACGCGCATGGCAAGTACGAGGATTCGCCGTCAAACTATGAAACCCTTAAGGTAAGATGAATACATTTCCACTAGTGACTAAGCTCAAAATGCAATCCGTACTACTAAAGA
>JAJLRJ010000010.1:8288666-8301166 GCA_024195265.1 Dendrophyllia cribrosa | reverse complement strand
TCTGATGATCTTAACGAGGACACAGCGCTGTAAAATATCTCTACCAGAAGTAACAAGGACTTTCACGTGCACACGTAAGGATTTTACTTTTACAGTAGCGGATCTAGGGAGGGGGCCCGGGGGCCTCAACCCTCCGCCCCAACCCCCCCCCCCCCCCCCCCCCCCCCCCAAGCCGCCCCCAACCTTCGTCCAATCTGTATAAAAGAATATGGCCCCCAAGCGTCGGTCTAAAGTTTAATTCCACCTATACTTCCTGTTCACTTCGCCCCCCTTCCCCTTTACGATAGGGTCTTCTGCCTATCCCCCATCCAGAGGAGTGGCAGCATCCCCCCTTTGTAGCCGCTAGTTATTAACCCAAAGTGTTTAAGTAGTTTATTGAGGATATCAGACAGCGACAACTGCACACAACCTAGCATTTGCCGACGAAATATCCAATAAATATAATAACAACTTCTACAGAATAACACAGGAGCACTAAACGATTTGTTTTGGTGGATAATCTGTTTGGAAGGCCTTAGGCATCTTAAAACTCGTTTTTTTTTGTTTTCGGAGGGTTAAGAAATGTTGTTTTGGGTATGAAATAAGGTCAGCTTTTACAGAGCTTAGGCCGGTTCCAACGTCGAACTTCACCTGTGCCGAATCTAATGCAACTGAGCAAAATCTATTGTTCTTGCTCATTTGCATTCAGGATTCGGCACATGTAAAGTTCGACGTTTGAACCGGGCCAAACGCAACCACGACGGTGACGACAGCGAGAACGGCACAAAACAATAGGTTTAATGAGCGAAAGTAATGCCTCTGCACGTGCGTTTTATATTTTGGTACATTTCTTTGCCGTTGCGCAAACAACAACGTCAAATGATCAAATTATAGGTTTTAATTTGTGGAGAACGTGAACACGCGACGGAATAATTTTCCTTTCTTCATTTGAACTGGTAAGCCATTCCTTCAGCTTCAGATTCAGCTCCTGGACAATCCGGTCACATTAGACAAACTAAACAAATTGGAACAACTGCAAAGTATTTTAAAATAGCGCAAATCCTTTTTTGAATTGACGGTTTTCTTGGCGTTGCCGTCGTCGTTGAGTAAGCTCCCTCAGAAACCCATAAGTGGGTTGAAACGTGCAACTGTCTCGTGTACGCTTCAAAACAAGCTTCCGATTATTCAATTTGCTAAGAAGTTGTTACAGCCATATTTGGAAAATCAAGTTAAAAATATTAACCAATCAATTCGCTGCTTCCAATCTCGAGGGACCGAAAGGTTTTCAAATATGGTACTAAGCAAAAAAGGAATATTCGGAAGCTGTAAATGCGCGTTACACGTTTCAACCCACTTATGGGTTTCTGGCTCCCTATTATTTTCTACAAGGAGTAAGCATCTAGCAAATTCGCTGGATTAGATTCCTTTCTCTAAAATTTTCTGCCGCGTTAATATTCAGTTAAAACAACCAAAAATATCAAACTGCATTAGCGTTCGCACAGCTTCCTTTAAAGGGTAGTTTCTTGGTGTTGCGGATGGTGTGATCACCAAATGACGTTAAACAAAAGATTCAAAAGACACTGAACAATTCTCTATTTTCGAATTACCCATAATACAATTTGATTGCCCCCCAAATTTTGCAAATTTTTGTAAATGCTCTTGGGAGGACTGCATATTCCCAAGAACATTTCAAAACAATAGTTTATGCAAAATTTGGGGGGCAAACAAAGTGTATTATGGGCGATTCGAAAATAGGACAATCACATGACTTTTGGAGGGCATATAGTTTATTTGTGGCCCGAGTAGCATCATTTGCGCCCGAGCGGAGCGAGGGTGCAAATGATGCTACGAGGGACACAAATAAACTATATGCCCGACAAAAGTCATGTGATTATCATTATTATCAATACACAAGGCCAAATCGTACAAATTCATTTAATAAGAAAAAAATGTTTAACAGAAACAGGGCCGTAAATGCGTTTGCAGCCCGTCAAATTCAATATCGCCCGCCACTCACGCGTGTTTTCTCGAAGGCAGTTTCTTATTTGGCCGCGTATATTGATAATAATAGAGAATACCCACACCACAACACAAAAGCTAACCGACAATGGCTTCCGCAACACCAAGAAACACCCCTTTAAAGGCACTAAAATACAAGAAAAAATGGAAAACATTACAACGCCATTCCAAGCTTTTTCCTAATTAATAAGAATAAAAAAAACTAGAGTTAAGTTTTGTTTTGTAAAATATCGCCTCAAACGTTCGTAACACAGGAAAATTTAACGCCTTTTGTTTCTGGAAGGGATAAAAAGTGTTCGGAAAATGTTTGGAAAATGTTCGGAAGATGTTCGGAAGCTGTTCGGCTTTCTTTAGTAAAATGTCTCCTCAAACTTTCGTAACATAGAAAAATTTAACGCCTTTTGTTTTAGGAAGGGATAAAAAGTGTTCGGAAAATGTTCAGAAGATGTTCGGAAGCTGTTCGGCTTTCTTTATCCGGAAGGGATAAAAGTGCCCTTTTGGATATGAAATAATGTCAGCTAGGATTTTCGAGAAGGATAAAGCAGCTTGTAAATTCGGCGAAAAGATTCCTTTCCCTAAAGGCCCCCGCAAACGAGAAAACATTGTTGCGGAAACATTTATGTTCAGAATGTATCTTGGGCACACAAACGAGAGAGAAACAATGTTTCCTAGCCGCGCAAACGAAAAAACATTATACTGGGAAACAAATGCGCGTTGATATAGGGGATACGGCATTGCGCATGCTCAATTTATGAAGTGCAGTCCGGAGCAGTCCTCGCGACCCTGAAATCTAAGCAACATTGTTTCCTACGCGCGCAAACGGGGAAACATTTGTTGAAGAAACAAAATGTTTCTGAAAAAAGTCAGAAACATTTTTTGTTTCTCGGAAGCAAAAAATGTTTCCGCAACAAATGTTTCCTGTCCGCGCAAACGGGGAAACATTTAGGGAAACAATGTTTACGCAACAATGCTTCCGCAACAATGTTTCCTCGTTTGTGGGGGCCTTAATATTTTTTGCCTCTGAAACTGATTCAGCTGAAACAACCGAAAAGATCAAACTTTATAAGCTTTCACATAGTTTTCTTTAAAGTGCCTATGAAATGAAACTTTTCGAAGTCCATGTTCCACTGATTCATAATTTTCCAATTTAAGTTATGCTTAAAGTGCATATGAAGTAAAAAAAGAATTTCCATGGTTTGATAGTGCTTTACTTTCTTTATCTAAATTTGTGGGTTTCATCGAAAAGATCCTTTCCATTGTGAAATTATTCGGCTTGAAAGTTTTGAATTTTCCGCCAGAAAGTGTCTCTATCGAGCGCGCGGCCAAAGCTATTGTATTACAAGGCTGTGACGTAGAAAATACTTCAACTCACGAGTATCATGGCGGCAAAGGAGAAGTCTTCGACCTCGGTGACTTTCTGTCTGTCTGACAGACTCTGTAGAAGACATAATTTCATCACAGTCTGACATTTCTTTTGAAGAAATGGAACGAAACACACTGTGAGCATACAAAAGAACGAATCTCAAGTATTTTCTACGTCATCAACACAATGGTTATCGACAACTCGTTCCCAGTCTCCAGGACACTGATTTCTGCAAATTGTGCTACTTTGGACGGCAAAAAAGAGGCCTTAAATTTTTTTCTGACAAATTTCTTTTATCATTTCGAAATAAAGACATAATAGCCTCCAAAAAAGGACAAAATAAAAAATTACTTCATATGCGTCCAAAAATGAATTTTTCCGCGTGTCCTGTGGCCTGGAACTAGTATAAAAAGAAACATGGAATGCACGATCACTGCAACAAACCGTTGAGAATGGCCGGATCTGGGTTTCCAGACCTAGATCAGTATTAATACTTGAAGTGAAACAAAAGAAACGGCAAACTGATCCTTACAGCAGAAAAACAGAAGCAGAAGCAAATAACATGGTGACGTCATCAGTTGTGCAAAAATGCGTTGTCGCTTTCAGACGCTTCAGTATTTCTCGTAAACAAACCACTTTAATTTTAGCTATATTTTTAGCAGTTTTGCTCAGTGGGAAATGTCCTCCGATTATGAATTTTGACTATCATGTTGACTACGAAGGTCTGCACAACTGTTGACGTCACAAGTCCTAATTTGCATATTTTGGCCGCGCGCTGGTTGTCCCATATTTTTGGCTCAAATAGGCCAACTTGGAGGGAAGAAAAACAAATAGATTGCGCGCTTGAGCAAAACTTAAATTGGAAAATTATGAATCAGTGGAACATGGACTTCAAATTTTTAGTATAAGAAGTGAGTCGCAAATTTCATTTCAAAGGCACTTGAAAAGCGCTATTATATGATATGGTAAAACATTACAACGCCATTCCAAGCGTTTTCTTTAACATTCCTCGTTGGGTTCCCTGTAAAGGCACTAAAATGATATGGAAAAACATTACAACGCCCAGTTCCAAGCGTTTTTTTTAACATTCCTCGTTGGGTTCCCTGTAAAGGCACTAAAATGATATGGAAAAACATTACAACGCCATTCCAAGCGTTTTCTTTAACATTCCTCATTGGGTTCCCTGTAAAGGCACTAAAATGATATGGAAAAACATTACAACGCCATTCCAAGCGTTTTCTTTAACATTCCTCGTTGGGTTCCCTGTAAAGGTACTAAAATGATATGGGAAAACAGTACAACGCCATTCTAAGCGTTTTCCGAAAAATTAGCGGACCAGATTTGTCAAAAAACACTTGTTTATTCCTTTTTAATTTGTTTGTGTCTCTGATACATGTATTATCTTTTTTTGCAGAGTTGTCGCCGAGGTTATGATACTATTTAAACCGTTCAATAATTTTCGTATGCATTTTGAGTTTGTACTGCAAGATATAATTTTTTGTACTTTTGCACAATAAAACCACTCGCATTGTTATTCCGTTTGTGTTCCTCGACCGTGCATTACCACCCAGTTCATATTTTTCTTAATTTCGCCCTGAATTTATCGCGACTCTGGTACACCTTTTAACATATACAACCTCGTCCCAAGACCTTAATCGCGTTTAAAATTGCGGCACATTTTTACGTTAAACACTCGTTTCCATATCTCAAACTGACCTTTCCTTTCCACTTTAAGTTACATGAAGTAAAACCTATTTCACACTTTAGAGAGTAAAATTAGTAAAAAAGATCAGAATGTGTATAGTATGTCTCGAACCCGAGTCGTTCGCTCCATAACTAATATCCTTATCCACTGTACCAACTGGTGGACTAGCTGCCATACGTGAGATATAATTTGAACATATTTATAGAGTTACCCATAACAATAAATGAAGGCTGACCGTTTTCAAATCAGTGCTTAACCAAGTAAGCGCAGACTATATCATAGGTGTCTTTACGTCTTTAAGTGTAAAAACGATTTATTAGCGTCACACCTTAGATTAGTTACGTTACACGATGTACACCGTTACAACACCAGAAATGCACAGGATTTCCGTTTGCCTGCCGTCAAATCCAACTGGGGCAAGCAACGGCTATCTTATCATGCCATTAAAGACTGGAACTCTCAGGCTTTATATGTAAGAAACAGTACTACTAGCGCTTCTTTTAAAACTAACTTTTACAATAACTGTTTTGCCCCGTAACACGTTCGGCCTCGACCTTAAATTTATATTTATTAATTTATGTGTTTAGTTAATTGATTATATTTTGTAGGACCTCTTTGAAAATCATGTTATGAAAGGGCATCCTATTAAAATATTAGTTAATAATAATAATAACCATAAACACTGTAGATCAATGCTAAACCCCAAAACGCTACTCTTTGTTTAACCGGAGCTCTGTTCTCTCAGTTCTCCGGATTCTCTGCTCAATAAATGGGGTTCTGTTCTCGTGTACGTCAGTACTACGGTATAACGATAAAAAATACTATGTTGTGTAATACCTCATAAGGTGTCTAACTCTCCTCGTCCCCAGGCCCTTCTCCGCTTTTAAAATGGCGGGCCTGGCGGAGGATGCCCTGGTCAAGACTACCAAACACTAAAAAGAAACATAGAATGCACGATCACTGCAACAAACCGTTGCGAATGGACGCATCTGGGTTTCCAGACCTAGATCAGTATTAATACTTGAAGTGAAACAAAAAAAACGGCAAACTAATCCTTACGGCAGAAAAACAGAAACAGAAGCAAATAGAATAAAATAAAAGTGGAATATAATAGTGCCCAATATTTCGCTTTGCAAAACAAAGCTCTTTCAGGGGCTAGCACTATAAATGATTACAACTGTAAAAACGTTATAAAAGTGGTTTCGAAAAAACTAAAGAATGAAACCAAAACAATGAATATGATTGGTGAAGGGTTTGACGGGTGATAAACTAAACTGACTAGTGATGAGAAAGTTTAAGTGGATATAACCCCCAAAAACCTTTTTTGCTTACAAAAATCTTACTATTTTTCTGAACAAAATGCCACAAAAAATGAAGTACGCTCATTTTCCCTGACAGTCTAATCGAACCTGTCACATTTAGTTAGTATCTCGGCTCGTTTCAAACCGGTTTAAAGCTTGTCATATGACCTGCTATATTGTATGCCCCCCCCCCCCCCCCCCCCCCCCCCCCAGACAACCTCTTTGTTCCATGTTTGGCGTTATATACTAAGGTGCACACGGCGTGTACTGTAAGTACCCAATTTGCACAGCATTCCCAACATACCTGAGTCATGTAAATGTGGTTCTAACCAAGTTTTGAGTCTGTGGATGAAATACTAAAGTGCGACCATTCAAATGAGAGCTGCTAAGCAGTACTTTCCTGTGGTGCTGTTTATTATGCAGTACAAGGTGGTTCTAACTTTTGAGTGTGTGGATGAAATCCTACAATGTGACTATTCAAATTAAAGCTACTGAGCAGAACTTTCCTGTGGTACTGTTTATGATGCTGTACAAGGTGGTTCTAACTTTTGAGTCTGTGGATGAAATCCTAAAGTGTGACCATTCAAACGAAAGCTACTGAGCAGTACTTTCCTGTGGTACTGTTTATGATGCTGTACAAGGTGGTTCTAACTTTTGTGTCTGTGGATGAAATCCTAAAGTGTGACCATTCAAATGAAAGCTACTGAGCAGTACTTTTCTGTGGTACTGTTTATGATGCTGTACAAGGTGGTTCTAACTTTTGAGCCTAAGGATGAAATTACACTAGTATTCTTTGTTTTTCAGAGTTTTAAGACTGGATTCAAATTTTTACAGTCGTTTATTTCAAAACTCACCACCAATGGAAGATCGCATCAAACTGATTAAGTTCGCGAGTCTGGCGTTGTTTTATAAAAAATGAGGCAAACTTTCAAAAATTAGTAATTTAGACAGGTTATATGGACTTTAGGGACCCTTTCTGAAAGTTAAGAGACCTTTAAATGGGTTTCTAGCCATATCCACAGTCAATCATTCTAATCAAGCCAAAATTAGAGACTTGCGTTATATTTACAGGTACAAACAGAAAGTAATCACTCTGGCCAATCACAACATACGCAGACAATCCAATGAACCAATCAGAACTCAAAGCAAATAGATGCAACCGGCGCCAAGCGCGGGAAAACGCGTTCCAGTTAGACTGCTAGCTGTCCCTTTTCAGTCAATCGAGCGGGCGAACTGATCACAAAAACAAGCTTCGGTGACACTGGAGCGAGCGAACGAGCCGAGGGGAAACTGGGGAAGAGGCGGGAGGAAAAGGCCTCTTTCCCTTCCCGCCTCTTCCCCAGAGCCCCCTCGGTTCGCATTGCTTTTCGCTCGCTCGGCGCTCTAATCGCCGACCGCGTATTTGCTCGCCCGCTCGACTATTCAGAGAGGGACTGCTAGCAGTCTACGTTCCAGTAAGTCGCGGTTGATTTTGGTTTTACTTCTGATTGGTCCAAAAAGTGGCGCGAGATTTATTAGCCAATCACAAGCCGTATCAATGCAAAACCAAAGCAATCGCGACAGTCAATTGAAAACCGCTCAAGTACAAGATGCTTCAATCTAAAATATTATGTTTGTCTCAGAAAAAAAACCCAGAAAATCACAGAAGTCTTTCAGAAAAAAATAAACTACGTAATAAGAGACCTCGTAAAAATGTAATTATATGTCGTTAGCGGCAATCCGTATCATGATTGTATAGGACCATAAAAACACAGCTAAATAAAGGGAGAGTTTTGTTCCACATGATCCTAGTTGTGTTAGAAAGAGTGCAATTAATGTTTTTGTTCTTTATTCATTTGTCAATAGAGTTTTAATTTCAAAGGGTGGAAATTTCATTTTTCTGAATCAACGCAAATCCTTCGCGGATTCGCAAAACTTTATGCTCAAATCCGAATTCTGAAATTATTTGTGAACTCCTGCAGTGTATGTTTTTTTTTATAGAAAAAAAAAATACAGGTCTTCTTGAATTTTCGCACGCATTGCGAGTGAACGTAGGAGAAATATTTAAGCAACAGCGCATTTTGACTGCACAAGATCTCGGTTGTAAACTGAAAAAGAACAACAGGACCCGGTTGTTCGAAAGCCGATTAACGCTAATCCTGGATTAAAAGTTAGCGAGGATTTCATTTCCCAGTTTAAAAATGTTTTCAAAAGGTCATTTGTAGCTATAGCTAGTAATGTAGCTGAAGTAAAAGAAGGAAACTGAAGGGAAAAACGTTTGGAAAATTTTCAATTGAATTTAACTGGATTCAAAATTGACGCTAATCCTAGGTGATCAGCAAAAAGCCAAAATCTGGATGAAAACAAAATTGAAGAAATGAGTCATAATTTAGCCAGTTTGGACCGTGTAAACCATACCGCCGAAGCTACAAACTACACACAGCAAGAAGAGAGTGACAGAATGTTATGCTCTTTTGTGGTTTTTGTTTTGTTTTCTCTATGATGCGGAAAATTTATGGAGGCTTTCAATAATTGTATCAAATCAGAAGGCTCCTGATCAAAGTATGATTACGTTAGCTTTGTCTGGGCACTATTTCCATTTGTGCTTTGATAATAGGCATTATATTGTTTTAGACAGTGTTGCGACACCGCGGTTGTTTTGCTGTTTCTCGTTGGCATATTTCGTTTTCCGAAAAAAAAACCCGTAGTACTACAATAAGCTTTTAGCTCTTTGGAAAAGACTAACACTTTCAGATTTACAATATTGATGTTTCGAAGGCAATTGTTGTCATACGGAATGAGGGTTAACTTCAAGAATACTGCGTGTTGCATAGCCATACTTTTCGTTCTCGCCACAGAAACTTCGGCAGGTAAGTGTGAAACTTTTTGATTTCCGGCTCTCACAACATTTCAGACAAATCCTCTTCAAGTCTCTCTAAAGGTATCCTCGAGTTTTGGTTCAATTTAAAATAGGCAATGCCGATTTTAGACGGGATCGAGACACTGTCGAGAACCCAAGCGACAACTTCACACCGAGTTATCAATACCATAATATAGAAGTACTGCTCAATACCTTTCATCGGGGAATGCTCACACTATGGGATTTCATCCACAAGTCAAAAGTTAGAACCACCTCGTATAGCACAATAAACAGAACCACAGGAAGTTCTGCTCAGTAGCTTTCATTTAAATGGCAACACTTTAAGATTTCACTCCACAGACTTAAAAGTTAGAACCACCTTGTGCCGCATAATAAACAGTACCACAGGAAAGTGCTGCTCAGTAGCTTTCATTTGAATGGTAACACTGTCTTTAGGATTTCACTACACAGACTTAAAAGTTAGAACCACCTTGTGCCGCATAATAAACTGTACCACAGGAAAGTTATGCTCAGTGACTTTTCTTTGATTGAATGGTCACACTTTAGGATTTCATCCACAGACTTATACTAGAACCACCTTGTACAGCATAATAAACAGTACCACAGGAAAGTATTGCTCAGTGGCTTTCATATAAATGGTGACACTTTAGGATTTCACTCCACAGACTTAAAAGTTAGAACCACCTTGCGACATTTCTTAACCCTTTCACTATCAGAGTCAATTAGGGCTGCATGTAGTGTAGTTCTAACTTTTGATTTTGTTGACGAAATCCTATGGTGTAACCATTCAAATGAAACCTCTTCTGTGGTACTTTTGCATGGTTCTCTTTGTTTTTCAATATTTTAGGAGTTAAAGGGTTTTTATAAATAACTCATCACACTCTATATTTAAGACAATTGTTTCTTAATTAAGTTCCGTTACCAGACGGAAAATTATGAATAAAGATGGAAACATAAATTCACGAAAGCTCTATGGCTGCTGACGTCAAAAGCAATGAAAAGCGCCTTTCTATCTCAAAATATCTCAAAAGTATTCAAACTTCTATAAACACTTCCATACAGCCCTAAACAGCATTAAGAACAATTTTCGCGTGATTTGATACATTTCTTATGTTGAAATATCAAGTATTAATTTTACTTATAATTGAATAGTCATGGTAAACACGCAATTTTAAACAATCGTTCGAGTTTTGTTTTGAAACAGCTAAGCTGTTTATCAGTTTATCATAGTTTTCATGTTTAGCTTATCACAGTTTTCAGCTTTGCATTTTTATTAGATGATGTCTATGTTTATATGTGTTTGGCCATGGGCCAAACAAGCCAAAATATGCTATGGTTAGCTATGATTACCCCTCCTTTGTTAACTAAAACAATGGTCAATTCACCCATGAACTTAAAGGTCTAATGCAATTGCGCAAATATATTTTTTTATAAGAGAAGTAAACTGAGAAATCATCATCTTCTCTTAACTCCATTACCACGTTTGTTTGGTTACACTGTAGGATAGAACCACCTTGTAATTGTATAGCATAATAAACAGTACCATAGGAAAGTTCTGCTCAGTAGCTTTGCTTACATGGTTATACTGTACGTTAGTATTTCATTCACAGAATCAAAAGTTTTAGAAACACCTTATACAGCATAATAAACAGTACCACAGGAAAGTACTGCTCAGTAGCTTTCATTTGAATGGTCACACTTTAGGATTTCATTCACAGCCTCAAAAGTTAGAACCACCTTATGCAGCATAAAACAGTAACCGTCAGAAAAGTTCTACTCAATAGCTTTTATTTGAATGGTCACAAGATGTCTATGTGGGATATTCAATGCGAAATCTTAAACGCCGGCGCCCAAAATTTTACTTTCACTGATTTCGAACTGGTTTCTTGTTTATCTGGTCCTGATGGTGTCCCCTTAATGAAGACTCCACTGTATTTGTATTTAGGAGCGGTTTTCAATTGAGTGTAGCAACATTCATAATCATTCTGGGGCCGTATTCAAGAAGGCCTCCTAAGTTAAGACATATCCTAAGTATTGTTTCTTAACAATAGCCTATTGTTAGAATGTCAATAGACTATTGTTAAGAAACAATACTTAGGATATGTCTCAACTTAGGAGGGTTTCGTGAATCAGGCCCCTGGGTAGTAACAACTAAAGAAGATACATTTAGCTTACGCAGAGCGCGGAAAAGCGCTTGCGAGCAAATCAAGAATTATTTGGGGTTTACTTTAATTTGATTGGTCGAGGAAGTAGCACGACTTTTTTTTAACCAATCAAAAAGTGTTGTTACAAAATCAAAGCAAGTGGCCAGGATACTCAAAGGAAAGCTGGTTTTAGTGAAATATAATTTATATTACGTTTGTAATGGTTAAAATCTTCTTTTTTTCAGCTGACAATAATTATATCATTGGGAAGGAAGTGGATAGTAAGTAATATATATATATAGGCTGAGCCTAACAGCGTCGCTCTTTGAACAGAAAGCCGATGATAAACTTAACTGAGGTGAAAGGTCGGAAGCACAAGAATAAAATTGATGACCGGGCTATTTTTTAATTTTAGCAATTCTCAAAAACAGACTTACGCGACCGTTTGCACATTACATTTAGACCGTAGAAAAGTTCACAAAAACAACTTTTTCTCTGTCTAGAATAACTAGTACGACTAATTTCCAAATAAAATACATCTGCTGCTTATAAAAAATTGTCCGAGAAACTAAATTTGGAAATAAAAGTTGCAAAAAATACACAAACATATTTGCATTAGACCACGCACAGGCAGCCCAAGCTTAGTATGTGATGGTTCTTTGTTATTACGCAACGACAATTTATAGACTTTGTATGGGAAATTCATTTTAGTCTTATATATGCTAAAATAAAGCTTTAATGTAGAAATAAACTTCACTTACCTCAACATTGTGTTTTCGTTGTGTCGTTTATGCAATTTGGGCGCAAACGATGTCCATTTTAGACGGTTTTGTGGCTTACGAGTTTTCGCGATGTTGTTGGTTGTCGTTTCCACTCATAAAGCGAAGCAAGGCCGGTGACTCCCGGCGACTTTGTCCCCACAAATCGCTTTCGCATCACAAAGCGACGGATCACCATAAAAACACCACAGCCATAAGGCCACATACATTTCCTATCACATCGACTTGTCTCGGCGATCGCTCCGCGATTTTAGAAGGGGGGGGGGGGGGGGGGAATTTCAAATAATATTCGGTTTTCTGCAATCTTCCCGAGCGCTCGACTGTTCGAGCGGATACGGCCGCTCGAGCGT